>JBBUKS010473175.1:2475-17703 GCA_038050645.1 Hedychium gardnerianum
CAGGCCGCCTGCGCCTGAGTCCTCAAATACGTACGCATCAATGCACTGCAAATGGCTTGTGCTGTTGCTGTTGCTGGCTGTTGGGTTTTAATTCCCCAGTAGTTGAGCGCTTTCCTTCCCCTCATCCATTTAATTCTGGCGAACAACTCCACCCAACCGCATCCCCCTCTCGCTCGCTCTCTCTCTCTCTCTACCCACACTCGCCCTCTGACTTGACTACTTCACCGCTTCGACCCCCTCCATGTATTTCTCCGTCCATTCACCAGCGCAAGATCAAAATCCCTCCCTCCTCACTTTCCAACCATATCTATTTATTGCTGCTTCTTCTCCTACCTCTCGCTCTCATCTTTGTATTTCTTTAATGCTTTTGTTGGTTTTTTTTTTTATTTTTGATCTTGCAGATGGACAGGTCCATCACTCTTTATATCTTACGACCACAAGCCGCTCCCTTCTCAAATGCTAGCTGCTTGATTAGATATATATATTATATATATATATAGTTGGTCGTTAATGGCGGTGCTGGAGCCGGCGGCGATGGACCGGGAGCGGCTGACAGCGGAGATCATGGCCTTCAGGGACGACGATTCTATTGTGATCAAGATCCGGCGCCGTCTCCCGGACTTCCTGCAGTCAGTCAACCTCAAGTACGTCAAGCTTGGCCTCCGCTACGCCTCCATACCCGCCGCCGCCGTCCTCGTCCCTGTCCTTGCAGCCGCCCTCGCGGCGGCGCTCCGCCTCGACCGCATGGCGCTGACGCCGCCCCGACCGGTGTCCGTCGACCCCGCCACCGGGGTAGCCTCTGCTGCTCTGGCGCTGCTCCTCCTCGCTGTTTACTACCTCAAGCGGCCGCGCCCTGTTTATTTGGTCGATTTTGCGTGCTACAAGCCCGACGACGAGCACAAGATATCCAAGGAAGGCTTCCTCGACATGACCGAGTGCACCGGCGTGTTCAATAGGGAGTCGCTAGATTTCCAGACCAAGATTACCCTCCGCTCCGGCCTCGGAGACGAGACGTACCTGCCGGAGGGAATCCAGGCCCGGCCGCCGCGCCTCTGCATGGCGGAGGCGCGCCTCGAAGCAGAGGATGTCATGTTCGGCTGCCTCGATGCTCTGTTCTCCGCCACCGGCGTCGACCCGCGCCGCGACGTCCGCATCCTTATCGTCAACTGCAGCCTCTTCAACCCCACGCCGTCGCTCTCTGCCATGATCGTCAACCGGTACAAGATGCGGGAGGACGTGAAGAGCTTCAACCTCGGTGGGATGGGCTGCAGCGCGGGGCTCATCGCCGTCGACCTCGCCAAGGACCTCCTCCAGGCCCACCCCAACTCTTACGCCGTGGTGCTCAGCACCGAGAACGTCACCCTGAATTGGTACTTCGGCAACGATCGCTCCATGCTCCTCTCCAACTGCATCTTCCGCATGGGCGGCGCCGCCCTGCTTCTCTCCAACCGCCGCCGCGACGCGCGGCTCGCCAAGTACCGGCTGGTGCACGCGGTGCGCACGCACAAGGGCGCCGACGACGGGTGCTTCGGGTGCGTGTACCAGCGGGAAGACGAGCGCGGAGCGGTGGGGGTGTCGCTGGCGAGGGAGCTCATGGCGGTGGCCGGCGACGCCTTAAAGACCAACATCACCACCCTGGGCCCGCTGGTGCTCCCGCTGTCGGAGCAGCTCAAGTTCCTGGCCTCTCTGGCGGGCCGCCGCGTCCTCCGCCTCCGCGGGTTGCGCCCCTACATCCCCGACTTCCGCCGGGCCTTCGAGCACTTCTGCGTCCACGCCGGCGGGAGGGCGGTGCTGGATGAGATCCAGAATAACCTCGGCCTCGCTCCGTCCGACATGGAGGCGTCCCGCTCCGCCCTCCACCGGTTCGGCAACACCAGCAGCAGCTCGCTGTGGTACGAACTGGCGTACGCGGAGGCCAAGGGGCGGGTGCGCCGGGGCCACCGGGTCTGGCAGATCGGGTTCGGATCCGGATTCAAGTGCAACAGCGCCGTGTGGCGGGCGCTGCGCGACGTCCCCACCGCCCGCGGCTGCAACCCCTGGACCGACTGCATCGACAACTACCCTGTCAAGGGCCAGTGAACGCCACCACCACGAGCCACAAGGCGCAGGCCCCAACCTTCATTCCTTTGCCTTTTTTTTATAATTATGAATAACTCCATTGTACCTATAGTTCTTCATGTTGGACAAAGGGGAAATCTACGTTAAAATTCTGTCTGTAGTTTGATGCAACACCTCAACTTCGTCCTTTTCCTCAAGTAATTGACCAGTTTGCTTCTTCTTGTTTCCTTGTTGGTTCGTAATTGGGAGGTGCAATCATAAACGAGCAGCGCAGAGCGCCGGCTCTACGGTTCCTTGGCTCGAGCCAGCAGCGTCCTTGACTGGGTTTCCAGGTGCCCGCGGGGCCTAAGCTTCCTTTGCGAACAAGCTTGGTTAGGTGCATCCGTTTACGAACATTAATTTTGCCTGATTATGCTTGTTTTATTTTTTTTTAAATTCAGGTAAAGTTATTATTGGCCATAAGGATAAATTTAAAAAGCACATATATCATGAATAATTTGAGTATTCCGAGCATATGATATATGTGCTCATTTTATTGCATTACGTTGAGTGCGTGCTTCAGCTCTCTAATAATTAATAAGAGAAGAACTATTTTTAAAAAACAAAAGAAGAAAAAGTGCTAGGGAAGGAAATGACATAAAGGGCTCCTATTATCACACCTAATTATATAAAAAGGACTCGTAATCCACAACTAAACAACGAGTCCAACAATTCGTCCATGACCGTCTCCATCACGTCACCGATCGCTTTAATCTATTTTTCTGCTTAGTGCGAAAACAGACGCACGCCAACAGAAAACGCAGCTGCAAAATTTGGTGAGAAGGTTGTCCCCTCCACAAGTTCCTTGAATCTCCGGAACCAGGTTCCACGGGATGAGTTGTTGGTTAGTGTATGAGGTGTTGTCATAATGAGGTCTAGGAGTCAAATCCTGATTAATAGCCAGGTTCCTGCCCCCCTTATGCACTAGTCACTGTTCGGACTGGCTAGACTAGTCCCTGTGATTTACCTCCTCCGTGTTGGTCCTGGGACGAACTGGCGGGGGCGCTAGGGGCGAGCGTTTTGCTTTTTTGCCACAATTGAATCTCCGGAACCAGTCCTTAGGTACGATCGACGGTAGAGAAAATTTATCAAATTTAAATAAAAATTAAATTTCGAAAAAATTATAGATATATTTTTTCACATAAAATTTATTTTTAGTTTTTAATTTATTCCCTCGATAAAATGACGAATTTCATATTTTTTTTTTTACCGAATTGAATCTCCAAACCATTGGAAGCACAAGGGAAATGAAATGAAATGAAATGGATCATTTCAGGTACCCTAATAAATTTGGTTAGTGTTCTAAGTCAATTTTGGGAAAGGAGTTGGGACCCTAATCTAGGAGGCTGTTAATTTCAGAGTTGGGAAGCAATAAATTCTGACGGAGAGACCAGGAGTGGATTAGAGGAAATTAAAAAAAAGACGTCTCCTCTTTATATAGATAGGAACGTGAAAAAGGATTGTGTTTTATCTCAAATAATAAGTACGAATATATTTATTATTTGAAGTGTCGAATTTGAATCCTCTTAGTAATATATTATAAATTATAATGTTATCTATAATATTGTATTTGAGTCCTCTTAATTATAGTATGATATTATATTTTTTCAAAAAATTCTTCCGGAAGTTTTTGGAGTATGGGGCCGTTCTGCGATGGGATCAGTCATAATAAAAAATTTATCCAATATAATTTGTCCCTACGGGATGGACTGATGACTAATATATAGAGTGTTGTCATCATGATGTCTGAGGGTTAAATCCTAATTAACAGTCAGACTTCTGTCTTTTCTCATGCACTAGTCATTATTCGGACTAGTTAAATTAATCCTCGTGATTCCTTCGTATTGATCCTGATAGCTGACGGGAGCGCTAAAAATGAATATTTCATCTTTTTACCATCAGACACTTCAAAGAAGAAAGAAATTATTATTATTATTATTATATATAATTATTTTATCATCACACAGAGCACTTAATACTCTTTTCTATCTCAATTATTCAACTTGTATCGTATATATAAAAAAATATCTATTAATCCTTTCATTTATTTTATAAAAACAAACCTACGTACTTAAATTCTCGGACATCTTCTCCTATTTTAATAATTATTTTATTATGTCTATTAATATTAAATTTAAATTTTATATATTTTATTTTTATTTTATTAAATCTAAAAACTTTTATCTTTTATATTTTTTTCTTAAGATTCAAACTTAATATTTAATCTTTTGCATAAATAATCTCATAATATACTATAATAATGTAATGCATTTTGGACGTATCCAATGTTAATATAAAAAAAATACAGTAATTTATTAAGCTGAAGTGATTAACAGACGCATTATACGTGTACCTTTTTCTAATTTTATCAGGGTGTCAAATTTAACTTTTTCTCTTACTTTTCTCATCTATTTTATAGATGCAATCTCTCTCATCTTTTCTTCTCATTTCTCTCCTCTCTTCTCTTTCTTTTTTACGTGCATATATAATTATTATAATATTAATTTTTAAAAATTAATATCATAATTTAATTATATTATCTTTTGACATTATCACAAATCTGATTTTCTTGAGATCAAGATCACATTAATATTTAGAATTAATTTTTTCAATAATATTTTAATATTTTTTTAAAAAATAAAATAAATAATGAAAGATATCGTTGGATTCCTTACAACCTTAAAAATTCACAGGATTTGAAATAGATTCAATTAGACATGTCTAGATCCATTAATGAATTTTAGTTGAAATTCACTGATGGATCTAGATAGATTCGATTAGATCCATTTTAGATATTGTGAATTTCTGAGATTGTAAGGAGTCCAACAATATCCTTTATTATTTATTTCGACTTTTTCGAAGATATTAAAATATTATTAGAAGAATCAATTTTAAATCTCAATATGGGTATGATATGATTCATATCAATCCAAAGTGGGTCTGATTTAGAGTTGATTCTTTAAATAATATTTTAACACTTTTGAAAAAATCAAAATAAATAAGGAAAAATATCATTAGATTCCTTACCACTTCAAAAATTCACAAGACTAATAGACTTAGATAAATCCGATTGGACTTATTTTAGATCTTATGAATTTATGAGGTTATAAGGAATTCAAATGGTGCCCTCTATTTTTTATTTCGACTTTTCTGAATATATTAAAATATTATTAAAAAAATCAACTCTAAATCTTAACTTGATCTAGTCTCCGATAAATTAAAACCATGCTAGTATCTAAAGATAATATAATTAAATTGTGATATTAATTTTTAAAAATTAATATTATAATAATTATGTATACATATGAAAAAAGAAAAAAAGGAAAGAGCAAATAGGAGAGAAATGAAATGAGAGAGTAGGAAAAAGAAGAGAAGTTGTATACATCGGAGAGCGAGAAAAAAAAAGTCATATTTAGCAAAAGATAAAATTGAAAAAAAAAATTATGCCCTTTGATAATTATCAAAGTATAATATGCTTAATTCAGAAATCTGTTCGCCTTTTGATAAATTATCGAAAAAAAAAATATTAATTAAGAATTGATCTTGAATATAATCTTATATTTATAGAAAAGACTGTCTCGTGCTAGCAATTATTCAATAAATGCTAAAAAAAAGTATTTATTTGATACTTAGCTATATTCATATGCATCTAGATCAGCCACACAATTCAAATCGTTTACTTGAATATAAATATCTTAGTGTAACCATATATTTAACCACTTCAATTGGAAAAGAGGATGACTAGTGAATCTTTCACTCTCCCTAATTCTGTATCCATTCCTTCATGTCAAATTGTGGGGGTGTAACATTGTATCTAGTTACCACAGAGCATATCTTTGTCATATTTTTTTCCAACAACTTGTTTTTGTTTTACTCCAGAATACTCAGACACCTTTATCTTCTTTATTGTTCATTTCTATCTTTTGTTATCCCCACGATGGCTAATTGGCCGGTAGATGATAAATTTATTATAATAAAATATGAGTTAATTTTCGACGAATACATATTCTCAGAAAAAAAATTTTCTCATCCTTAATCACTTGACGGTCGGTTATAAACTGATCCTATGATTTATCTCCTTTCACAAAACTTGAAGACGGATTATGAAAGGCATCTGAGATGAACATAATCATTTTTTCCTACAATTTCTGCCTTTTGTTATTATCTTCTTCACACGATAATGTCTATTGAAATATCTAATTTTTGGTTATCATACTACTCGCCCAGGGTTGGACATTGTGTGCTAAAACTGAAGCTTGATGAGACAGATGCAACTTCCCATCCTAAAAACTCTCAAAAAGTAATGGTATATGATTATAGACTTAAACATACAAGTATGGTTTCATTGGGGCAGTTGTGCCAAAACTAACCTATACAGTTATTGGACTAACAAAATTGAACTAGTATGAAAACAAACACTGTGCTAAATTAAACTATTAACAACAGCTCACCAACTTACTTGGAACTTCAGGCATCTTGCCAGACATTAGTTGCCATCGATAGTCTTACAATTCTATGAACACTAGCTGGGCCTAGTAGATCTACTGCCACAACATTGAAGGTTTGGATCACTTAGTTGGTGCTTTTACTTGAAGCCTTGAAGGCTTGGGTGAAGACAAAGTTGTTTGACTTGTAGATTTCTTTATACTTGACGCTGCCAAAAAAAGAAAAATAGAGTTAGCTAATTGGTGCTATCTTATGCATTTTACTGTAGAAAGAATTAGTTAATCAGTGCAGGATTCTGATCAAGAACCAACCTAAACAGATGTATAAAAGTCTACCTTTAGGTTAGAGAGATTTAATTTGCAGTAGATCTATAGTATGAGACTTACTTGGAGACTTCAACGTCTCTCTTAGTCTTGTTCTGGATGTGGCTGTGGTTTGTATTGTCTTCAGTCCCAATGGTTTAGACACTCGTGATGAAATTTTGTGCCTGTAGAAGATCAGCTGGAATTGTTATACACTAAAAAAACACAAAAAGTTGAAGCAGAAAAAAGGTAAGCATTGATTATCATTTCACCTTGCTAGAAAAATACTACAATTTTCCCACGAAGGACTCTGCCTCCTTATGTTAAAAATGAAAACTCATTTGAATTCTAAGACGACTAAATACTTTTTTGTTTGGCAAAAGCAGAAGAGTAACTACTTAGTAAATGAAATGCACCTTGAATAAGGATGATTCTACCACTGCATTTTCTGATCCGTTCTACTTAATTATGATGCTATGGACAGAGTTCAGTTTTGTTTCAGGAAGAAAAGGAATACAAATCAGTTTCATAATAGTGTGCACATGCTTGGTAGCTAATTTATTTGAAGAATCTGCAAATGCAAATACTAACATTTTCTCTTTGGTAGTTTCTGATGATTTCACTTGTTCCAGCAAGGGATTATCCGAACTGCCAATAGAACCATCAGTTTGATCAGTTTCTGATATATCACTTAATCTTTCCTCTGAATCTCCATCATCATAGCCTAAAATCTCGAGTTCTGCAGAATTTTGATCCGCTACCTCTCCATCTAGATTTTCCTTCTGGTCGGGATCCTCACCGTCGAGAACTGAAATTCTAGAAGAGGATGAATGCCTCAATGGGCTAACATTACCATGTTTCGAAACACTGCCTTTTATCTGTTGAAGCTGTTCAATTTCTTCATCCTTCCTTGCAATAGTATCTTTGAGAGATGCAACCTGCTCCATCAAATCTCTGATGTCTTTTCCTTCCTTCTGACTCTTTGCA
Source organism: Hedychium gardnerianum (assembly GCA_038050645.1). Taxonomy (NCBI): domain Eukaryota; kingdom Viridiplantae; phylum Streptophyta; class Magnoliopsida; order Zingiberales; family Zingiberaceae; genus Hedychium; species Hedychium gardnerianum. Next base: position 10,308 of record JBBUKS010473175.1, read on the forward strand.
GCACCCAGCTCCACTCCTGACACTCTTTCAGCAAATTTTAAGGTGCTTAAACTCTCCGAAAAAGATGCTATTTCTGGATTTATCTGAACAAACATCAGTGTCTTAGCATGCCCACCTGCATCATGAAAGGATGCAATTCTACAATTAAAGAACATGTAAAACTTATGAGTACCAACTAATTTTAATAGAGAATTAATACCTAAAGAACTTTGCAATACTTGAGTTAGTTTGCTATTGCGGTAAGGTACATGAGCACTTTTTTGCGAGAGAGCAAAAACTACATCTCCAAGTGCTGCCAAAGATTTATTGATGTGTTGTGCTTCCTTGAGTCTATCTCCAGTTACTTCAGATCGATCAACTCTCTCACTTCCAGCAAGATCTACCAGATGTAGAGATCCTCGCGAAGTCGCTCCGGTTTTCAGATCTGAACCTCGGACATGAATTGTCACAATGCTGTAAAACAATGGCGATGCAAAGTTGAAACTCACATATGCGCATACACACATAATAAAGAAGAAAGGCCTATTGCATATGCGCAAAAAGCATATTGATCAAACTGTCAATTAGATGCCAAGCCCAAAGAAAAAACGGTTTGAGGGTTGTGTTGGACCTAGACAATCAATGTTAAATTGTCAAAACCTACAAATTCAGTATCAGGATAATAAGCAAGTAAAAAAAAACCTGTGTGATCGGCTACTTCTTTCGTTGAGAGATGTGGAACTCACAGCCCTATTACTGTGTCCTATTTGCATCACGTCCATAACATCAGAAGTAGATTTAACAGGAAGCATACATGCATCAGGGACAGCAAGCCCAGTAGGATGGGAAGTAATCAATACTCCAAGCGTGAGCAAAGTTAAAGAATGAACAATTCAACATTTAGTTAGCAACTAAAATCTGATGAAGCGATCTGATAAATAAAACATGAATATTCTCTAGACGGAAAAGGATATTTCTTTTGTGAGCCACCAGTTGCAAGTAAATCACGGACTTGTTCATTATATATTTCAACTATCTGAACACCAACTTCATACATGTAAGTATCTTTCCTTTTGAGTGATATCTGAAATAGGTCATTTAAAGCTCGATAATTGACGCCCCATTCCTTTTCAGTTGCTATATCTGGTCCTGTCTGAAAAAAGATGTATAATCAGCACAACATTCATACAAATGTAACCAATCAGTACAAAATATGCTGACCATGGTATAGGTTTTTCCTGATCCAGTCTGACCATATGCAAAAATACATACGTTGAAGCCATCAAGAACTGATCGAACTAATGGTTGAGTATCCAAGTAAACTTGCTCTGGCACAAATCAAACCGAAGGTATAAACTTCATATCTATTGTTCTCCCAAAGGAAAAAATTTCATGTGAGTTTCTGAACTAAAAGACCTTGAGTAGCAGTTTGACCATACGCCTTGTTGAACTTGAACATCTTTTGTCCATCTTTTCCAGATTTGGAGGGATTTGAGACTGCAACTTCTCCATTGTCACCAATATGATCGATAATAGTGTGTTTATGGTTCTCCCCAGGCAGAAATGGTCTTATTCGACAATAAACTCTTATATTTCCTGCACATGAAGCAAGAGTTATGTGAATAAAAATAGCATGAAAAGCTATAACTTCAATGCTAATTGGGTACCTTTTAGTTCCTGAACCTCATTGTACAATTTCCTGTTTTCTGCAACAACAGAATGGTAATTCTCTACAGCATCAGTCAATACTTTGAGCTGTCTTCCTGCATAGTAGAATGAATAAAAAGTTTATACTTAAAGAGTTTAAGTTGAAAATTTCTATTAAAATTTAGTGTAAAAAAATCATTCTTACCAAAACTGATGATTTCATCACGCGATCCCTTTTGTGTTATTACAACTTCATGTTTGATGGAATGAGAGGATGACCTCAACTCCTAGGAGAATAATGAAGCTCACTCTTGGATGTTATGAATAATAAGTCATGAGATTAAGGATGAAATTACCTTTACTAACTGGAATTGTATATCTATATAACTTTGATAAGCTTGTTCCTTTCTATTCCATATCTGAAACTCAGTTTCTAATTTTCTTTTTAGCTCTAGTAATCTCCTTTCTGATTTGGCTAATGAGGATTCTGCATTTTTTAGCTTTTGTTCTAGTTCTGCATCATGTTCCCTTGCCTGGTTCTCCATTTGACAAAGTTCTCGTTCGTATGACTTTTTTACAGTTTCAAGCTCTTGCCTAATTTCTGAAATTGTATGCTCACTCTTTTCCTTCTCCTCTATCAACCTAGCCATATCTAGTTTTGCATGTTTCTGCTCTGCTGCTTTGGCAATCTCCATTTGTTCAAGTTGTTGTTGGTATGATCTTTTCATTGTTTCGAGCTCTTTTTTAAGTTGTGAAATAGTCTGCTCATTCTTTTCCTTATCTAGTTCCACATGTTTCTGCATTGTTGCCTTGTTGATCTCTATTTGTTGAAGTTGGTGTTCAAATGACTTTTTTGTGGTTTCAAGCTCTTTCTTTAGTTGTGAAATAGTCTGCTCATCCTTTGTCTTTTCTAGTTCCACATGTTTCTGCCCTGTTGCTTTGCTGATCTCTATTTGTTGAAGTTGGTGTTCAAATGACTTTTTCGTGGTTTCAAGCTCTTTCTTTAGTTGTGAAATAGTCTGCCCATCCTTTTCCTTATCTAGTTCCATTTGTTTTTGCCTTGCTACTTTGGCAATCTCTATTTGTTCAAGTTGTTGTTCGTATGACCTTTTCACGGTTTCGAGCTCTTTCTGAAGTTGTGAAATACTCTGCTCATTATTTTCCTTATCTAGTTCCACATGATGCTCCCCTACCGCTTTGGTGGTCTCCATTTTTTGAAGTTGTTGTTCGTATGACCTTTTCACGGTTTCGAGCTCTTTCTGAAGTTGTGAAATAATCTGCTCATTCTTTTCCTTATCAAGTTCCACATGATGCTCCCCTGTCGCTTTGGTGGTCTCCATTTGTTGAAGTTGTTGTTTGTATGACCTTTTCACGGTTTCGAGCTCTTTCTGAAGTTGTGAAATAATCTGCTCATTCTTTTCCTTATCTAGTTCCACATGATGCTCCCCTGCTACTTTGGTGGTCTCCATTTGTTGAAGTTGTTGTTCGTATGACCTTTTCATTGTTTTGAGCTCCTTCTTAAGTTGTGAAATAATTTGTTCATTCTTTTCCTTATCTGATTCGGCATAATACTCTCTTGATGCTTTGTTCATCTCCATTTTTTGAAGTTGTTGTTCATATGACTTTTTCATGATTTCTAGCTCTCGCTTAAGCTCTGAAATTGTCTGCTCACTCTTTTCCTTCTGCTTTGTCAACTTAACAGCCATATCTTCTTCACCAAACTTATTGTTTCTCTCCTCCATTTTCTGCTTTTCAGTCTGCATATGCAATGACCAAATTAAAGAACAACAAATAGCAAACAAGATTGTGTTACAACATACCTGAATCTCACAGATTGTACCATTAGCTAATGTTTCAAGCACCCTAATCCTCGACTGGTACTTCTCCTCTCGTGCTTTAATGAGATTATTTTGCTACAGATCCATGAGTGAGTCGCAAAAGTGTTGGAAAAGGAACATAAGTAACCATGAATGAGAACTTACATTTCGTATGTGATCTGCCTGAGTTGATATACGACGTTCAATCTCTTGCACAACTTTTCGCAACAAGCATGACACACGCTGCAACATTTTAGAGAAACACAAGTAACTAAACATGAACTATAAGAAATATTTTCATATTTGATTGCTCACATGGGGTATTTCACCATTTCTCCGTTCAATACTTTCATCAAGAATTCCATTTACGACACTTAAAAGAGACTGAGTAGGAGCATTCTGCAGCAAATATGAAAATAGTATAAAGTTTTTGTGGAAGAATAATCAATCATATTGGTTGATGAATTAAATGAAGATTATTACATCTAGGCTGTTTGATTTCATCATTTCTGTGATCTTGGCTGCTGGAAGATCATAATAATTCCCTGGTCTCAATTGGAAAACCTCATGGAATTTGTGCCCACCCATATGAACTCGTGGTGTTGATGACTCTACAAAGGAAATGCAAACAAATAATAACATCAAATACAAAAACCATAACATTATCAAAGTTTATATGCACTATAAAATACCATTAAAGTTTTAGGTTGGAAATTAAAACCATGACAATTTTAGATACTGTTCAATTCAATGTTTCATTCTTTCAATAAGCAACTAAGTTGCTGTTTAGTTGATGAGAACCCCATGTCTGAGAATGCAATTTCATAGTACACCATTGCATAGACCAAAGGCAATCTTGATTTAATATCATATCAAATATGCATCAGATCCCATTCCAAACCAAGAAGGATTATTCTAGTAGCAGTAATAGTTAAACATCAAGAAGAATCAACATACCTGACAAAATAGAACTTTGAAGCACACGTTGAAGTCTTGACTCCTGAAAACTGTGACTTCTCTCCTCTCCAAAGAGGGAAGAGGCTTGTCTGCTTGAAATATTACCTCCTCTTAAGATGTCCAACCTGCTTTCAAGAGACTTCCATCTCTCTCTCGCTGAGCTCATGTCGCTCAACTCTTCATGGTCACCCACGAGGTGATCCTTTAGAGACCAAAGGCAATACAATACCGTAGATAATGCTCCCTAGTTCGGAAAAGAACATAAAATTCATCAACCCTAGAGCAACGTTAATGTAAAAGACAAGATTTTTCTACCTGTTCTAAGTCTTCTATTTTGAAAATAGGCAATCTCATTTGCTCTACAACTTCAATAAATGTTCTTATCTTCTCCAATCGATTGCTTGTCGATACGATCTACACACAAAAAAAGAGAAAAGAGTACTCGACTATGATGAAGAATAAATATGAAAAATCTGAAAGTGTAGGTAGCAGCGATCCAACCTCCTTCGAGCAGCCAAGATTAAACTTCTTTATGATCCCACACAAAATGGAACCGTCGAGCAATCGAGCACTAAGTTCCTCCTCAGACGCACCAATTGGGATGTTGAGGTTGGGAAACATATCATTGAGCCAACCAATCACTTCAAATCGCCTCTTATCTAAATACGAAAGAGATTTAGCTCAGATTTGCGAATTGGGGGAAAAGAGGAAAACGAAAGCGTGGAGTTTCGCTCACCCATTTTGGCATCCATGTCTGGACCAATCATCCCTCGGTCGATCACCTAGGCGTCGCCAATCGGCGCATTGAACAAGGCCTGGAGCTCCATGGAGGCTATATGTTGACCTGGTGCTTCTGGTGCAATGGGAAGGCGAGAAGCGAGTCGAGGAGCAGGAAGAGAAGGCCATGGCCTGGGAGAGTCTGTCAAGCCGTGAAAAGCTCCTAACTTTAAGGAGAGCTCCTCTTCCTTTCTCGTGATACTCCATTACTCCCTATTTCCTCTCGCCGGAGAAAGGAACGGGATGGCTATTCATAGCCTGCCGCTGCATTTCGCCTTCTCGCGCTTCCTTCTCGCTTCGTATCCGTCCCGTCGTTCAATTCTCTACGTGGAGGAATTTTCATTTTTCCCCAATTTTTTTTATTCTTTTCAAATTGCTCCATGAATTTCACACCAAAATATCATGTAATTTTCAAATTTTTATTGTTTGCATTCTAACCATTTATTAGTGATCTTCAAAATCAAATATAAGTTTCAAAATCTTTAAGATCTAGCACGATAATTTATTTTTAATTCCAAATAATTTTTTATTATCTCAATTAAAATGTCACGCCGAGATGTAAGTTTGGTGGGCATCCATAGGATCGTAAATAAATTGAACATTCATAAATAAATTTAGTATTCAGTTTGATAAGAGTTTGTTTATATTCATTTAATACGTATAAGATTAATTAAATGAACAAGTTCAAAATATTCGTTAAACTAAATAATAAATTTGAACACATATGTGTTCAGTTCGTTAATGTTCATGAACAACGTTCGTAAATAATATTCATGAATAACATTCGTGAACAATATTTGTGAACCATATTCATCAATAAAATATTTTATCAACATGCTAAATAAAGAAAGAAAGTTTCATAATGAATAATTTTTTTTATATATTATCAAGCTTAATAACTAACCAAATAAGATTAAAATATAAAAGTTTCAAACACACAAATGAACTTGTGTTGATAGCTCGATAACATCTAAACGAATCAAACTCAAACAAAACTTGAACCAAGCTCAAGCTCATAAAAAAGAAACTAAGTTAAATTTGAATAATAATTCAAAAGCTTAGTTCATTTTAGCCTCGACTCAGCTTAGTTACCTTATCAAACAAACTTGAACATCACAAAACTTGACTCAACTCGACTTGTTTATAGCCCTCCACATCCATCAATAAAAAAAATATTAATTTTTTACTTTAAAAAATGACTTCGGGAGGGAGCTCCTCATTTTCGACATAGAGCGGCTCCCACTCCTTGTTTTTTTTTCACTTTTTTTAATTAAAATTAATTTTTAAAATTTTATTTTTAAAAAAACAATACAATATTAAAAAAAAATATTATTGAACATTAAAAATTAGTCATCGTTCAATGGTTAAAAAAAATTATCTATAAATACATCCTCAATATTTCATTCTTCCTATCATTTTCTCAATTCTCTATTTCTTTTTTCTTTTCAATCACGCAAATATCTTCATTTATTTCAAATGGCTAAAAATCCAGATCGATCTATGCTTCATGAATTCTGGAGAAATAAATTAACGGAAGATGCGATAGATATAGATGAACAAATAATGCTTTGGCTATATGAGCAATGATAAATGGTACGTCAAAGAGCTCAAAATTTTTTCAGTATAACATAGAGGAGAAGGTATTTGAATCGAGATTGTGAAGCTAGACATGCTCGTCTTTTCAATGATTACTTCTTTGATGAGTCGGTATATCCTGATGACATATTATGACGTTGATTATGACGTTGATTCCGAATGCTAAAAGGGTTATTCCTTCGTATAGTTGATGTCTTGAAAAATCATTCCGAATATTTTCAATGGAAGGTTGATGCGACGGAAAAAAAAAGGTTTGTCATCACTTCATAAATGCACGACAGTTATTCGTTAATTGGCATACGGAGTCCCTGTTGATCATTATGATGAGTACCTACGGATTGCTGAAATAACTGTCATCCAATGTTTATTCAACTTCTGTCGATGTGTAATTGAAGTGTTTGGAGCCTAATATTTGAGAAGACCTAATGTTGCTGATATCCAACACTTGCTTGAAATGCACGAGCAGAGACACAGCTTCCTTGGCATGTTGGATAGTCATGATTGTATACATTGGTAATGAAAAAATTACACCGGGGAGATCATGATTATTAGGATCGGTCAGAATTTAGATATTTTCATAATTGTATGATATTATTTACTTTGGGTCTAAGCTCTCATGATTT
>JBBUKS010473185.1:0-17702 GCA_038050645.1 Hedychium gardnerianum
CTCCCTTGTTCATCCCATGTCAAAACATAAATGAGGGTTTCCTAACTTGAACCCCTATATTTTTCTCCCCCTTTGACGCACATCTAAAAACTCTTCCCAAGAGTCTCTTCTCAAGTAAAAAATCTCTCCCAGAGATTTACTCCTCAAATGAAAGTCTCATACCTTTCATTGTATTATTTGCTCAACCATGAGTATACGTTCATCACAATGAAGATTCTCAATCTTCATTTGTCTCTAATGCTCAACCTAAAGCATTCATCTCAATGATGGTTCCCAACCTTCCATTATCTACTTATCCTTTCAAAAAGTTTCAAAACCATGCCTTTTGGAAGACCTCCCCCTCAAAGCATGGTCCAACTTCTATCATTGCACCAACAATGATTTTGAGTCTTTCTAAATCTTTAAAAAAACTCAAAATGAAGTCAAGAAGTTAAAGATTCAAACTTGAATCTAAACTTCCTCCTAAAGTCTAAATTAGTCCTCTTTAATCATTCCTTTATTATATTCATCAAGAAAGTTATCTTTATATACTTGTCCAAGCATTTTATAGGATTAGGGATAGTTAAATTTGACTAATCATGGCTTAATCAGCTAAAATCAGATATTTCAGTCAAAAATCAGCATTGCCAATCGATTGGTTTTAGATACCAATCGATTCCAGACATTGCTAATCGATTGGAATTGAGTTCCAATCGATTACGCCACATCCCAATCGATCACTTGATCGATTCCGCGAGCTTCTGTGCTCGCCGAAAGGCACCTTCAATTGATTGGCAATAGTGCTTAATCGATTGAAGTTTCTGATTTTCGAATGTAAATTCAGATGGAATTTCAGAAACTCATAAATAATTCTACGAAATTCTAAAAATCATGAAATTTTACGTAGACATTATTTATATCATATACTATCAGGAAAAATAGTTTTCTATGAAAACAACTCTCATTTTCAAAGATTGACACAAAATTAAAAATCATTAAAAAATTTAATGTTTCACTCTATTTTGTATCTATTTAATCAATGGTGATTCCTATCAAAAGATAAATTTCACCGGGGTTTTTCAAAATGATTTTAAAAACTAATTTCCAACCATGATCTTTGGGCTAGATGCGCATGACTTTTATATTGGCTTTCCCCATGATTGGACTTCAATAATTCATGTTTTGATGAAACTAAAAACTCAAAAAGATATACTAAATCAATATCTTGAGTTTTGTTCATCCTCCTAACATCTCACTTGTATCTATTTTGTCTCAATGCACATACAAGTCAACCTTATGATTTTTGTGAGATGTAAAATGGGTTTTCCCTAAACTAATGGATCATGCATCTCTAACTAGGCATTCTAAGCTTGATCATCCAACCTAAGATATCAACTAATGCCATATTTATCCTTAGTGATAAAGAATTAAGATTTGTGCATGATTATGATTATGACATACATCAAATGCATATTTTTCAAAAGAAAAACCATCATGGTATAATGATTCATGTATGACATGACATTTATCATTTTTTATAACAATATGATTGTATAAAATGACGTCATGACATATGATAGGGCAAACAAAGCATGATAATTTTAGCATAAAGAGAATACCTAGATTTTTCATCTAAATCTTAATAACTTAATTGCTATGCCAAAACTTAACCTAAGTTGCTCTCATCTCCCTAGAAAATATCAAAATCCCAATTTGGCATTTTTAGAATTCTATCATATTTATGCCAATTTGATTAATCTCAAAACCTCAATCTATTGACAAACTTTACTCTTCAAGAGTAAAGATCAACTTCTCATTTCCAATATATCACAATACCTTGAAAATGCTCTAAAGTGTCAACTTCACCATGGTTGAGTTAACTACCCTTCCAAATAGAGTTGACACACTCCAAACCCATCTAGGGTGTAGAGAACACACTCTTAGGAACCCAATACCTATTGGTGCTCCTTGGATGTTCTAGGTATTCATTAGGGTTAACTTCCCTAGATACCTTCCTAATGACTTTTCTAGACTTCTTAGAAGTCTTAGTCATCTCTAAGTCAACTCTAGGAATAACCTCCCTTTTGACATTCTTAATGACTTTCTTAGGCTTCTTAAAAGCCTTAGTCATACTAGTCTTCTCAAAGTTAACTCTAGGGATAACTTTCCTTGTAACTTTGACTTGACTCCTAGACCTAGGGATAGTTTCATAGCTATATGAAACTCTATGATAGGTAGTCGTGCTTTTCTTGGACTTATGTTTGTATCCCAAACTCTTCTTACCCTTATATGACTCTTGTCTATTTTGACATAGGTTTTGCTTATTGGACTCTTTGACACTATTTCTTATTTTCTCTAAGGTCATTTCTAATTTTTCAAGTCTTGACCTCAAGTCTTGATTTTCTATCCTTAAATTATCAAATTTGGATTTTTCATAGTGGCATTGGGTATTCTTCTTTCTAGGCATATTTCTAAATTTCTTATGATTTTTGCCTAAACCATTTTCTATCTTCCTATCCTTAGGTAAGGTTGTTCTAGCATAAAATAATTTATAATTCTCTTTAGAATTATCATGCTTCCTATTTTCATGATAACATGCCCTAAAATCATAAAAGTTATTTCTAGCATGTATTTTATCATGATATAAAGAATTACCATTAACTAATGATACCTTAATTTTATTCTTAGAAGCTCTTCCTTGACTTGAGATTCCTCCGTTGTTCTTGCTTGAGGACCTCCTCTTTGGGCATTGATTTTGGTAATGTCCCTTGTAGTTGCATAAAAAGCACACAATGTGCTCCTTTCATTTGCGTAACAAGATGCGGGTCTTCTTTGACTTCTCTCTTACCTTGGGTGACACTTGGTTCTTTTTCTTGACTAAGTTGGGACACTTACTCTTATAGTGTCTTTTTTCCCTACACTCAAAGCACATTATATGATATTTATTTTTATGAATTGAAATTATTATACCTTAATTATTTTTGCTTTCTTGACTTATAGAGGTGGAGCACTCTTCTTCATTTGACCCGAATGTAAAGACCTCTTCTTGATCCGGTGTCAATGGTCCCTCCCCCTCAATTCTTGAGGTGGATACTTCTTCAATTTCCTCCTTGGATGTTGAGCACCTCTCAACCTCCGACTGCTCATGTACTTGAAATAAAGAATTTCCCTCTTTGCCTTTTTCTTGGCTTTCCATTGAAGATGGATCTTCATGGAGTTTGGCCAATTTGCTCCATAGCTCTTTGGCATCTTGATATTCTCCTATCTTGCACACGAGATTGTTAGACAATAAATTAATCAAGATTTTGGTTACATTATCATTAGCCTCAAATCTCTTGACTTGCTCCTCAGTCCACTTCTTCTTCTTGAGGAGCTTTCCGTTGCCATCCATTGGAGTTTGAAATCTCTCAATTAGAGCAAACCATTGCTCTATCTCAATCATGAAGAAACTTTCGACCCTTGACTTCCAAAGATTAAACCTTCCCAATTCAAAGAGTGTAGGTGCCCGGATATCACACTCGAATCCGTCTTGGAAGTCCATTTTGAAATTTGCTCTCTTCAAGATAAGTCCTTAGACTTGTTGAAATTAGGGCTTCTTCTTCAATCTCTTCTTCTTCCTCTAGCTCTTAGCTCTTTCCGGCGATTAGTCCAAAGAAGAGAGGCCTCATTCTGACACCACTTGTTAGGACCAAAAGGGGAGCTAGAGGGGGGTGATTAGCTCTAATCGCTTCTTGATAATAATTTGCAGCAGACACTTTGAAGCGCAATGCCAACACCTTAATTTACTTGGTCTCCACCTCCTTGAAGTGACTAATCTAAGGGTTCGGCTCTCACGATCTCATCCACTTTGAATCAATTAATTTTAGAGACGATCAATCTAGTCTCATAAAATTTTTCTAAATCTAGAGGCCCTCATGGTGGTATATTGTCATATTCTTTTGTAGCAAAAGGAGATTACGCTCACTCCAGGCGTCCCTCACAGCCCATCCTTAGGTTATGTGAAAGGAGATAAATCACGGAGTCAACTTATAGTCGATCGCTAAGTGGCTAGGGGTGAGATGAGTTAATTATATGTTGGATATGTTATTTAGTTGTGCAAATATTAATGAATGTACTAAAATGACGCCGGACATGATAGCGATTATCTTGCGGACTAACGAGAAGGGAAAATTAAGGAGAAGGCAAGAAGAGAACCCGAATAAATCAAGGAAAAACCACTGTTTGCCAAAGAAATAAGAAACTTTCTGGAGATGAATCCTCTTACAGCCTAAACTTTATATAGACTCCAGATAAGGACACTGACATATACAAATCCTAACCCATAAATATCAAAAATATTAAAATTTATCCTAAATATCATAAAAATAAAAGTTACCAAAAATAGTAAAGAGGACTTGAAAAAGGTCAAAATAATGAAATTTGGATCCGAAATTTGACGATTACAGATTTTTCATAATAAACGTAGATCTCAAAATTCTACGTACGATTCTAAATCCTAGTAAAAAATTATATCTTTTAAAAGTTCAAAGGTCATATCAGATTGATCTGCATCACAAAATCACACCAAACACTTTACACTTATTTTTTAAAATATCCTTCGGTGATTAAATCATGACAATAAGTGATTGTAGGTACTGTAAAATCAGAGAATGTGCTAGAGGAGGGGTGAATAGAACTCGTGACTTTTTCATATTTTTTAGGAAACTCGAGTTAACACAATGGAAAAGAAAAAGCAAATAAAGAAAAATGCTAACACACTTTTCTTTTTACTTGATTCACAACTCGATGATTGCTAATCCAAGGTTTGTACCCGTTGAGTGCTTTCGTTGGGCAATTCACTAAAAGCACGATGATTAAAAAAGATGTTGAATTGAAAGACAATAACTAAAAATAAGTATATTGATGACTTAGAGTAAAATCTTGAGCGTAGTTGTCGGAGTAGCATTATGACATTGTAGAGCAGTTTTTGGAGCAGCACGTGAGAACAAAAGTCATGGAGAATGATGTTCTGAGGTTGTTGGTCGAGCTTTCTTTTATTGACTTATCCAGGCGTCTCTATTTCCTTTGAGGCGTCTCAATAGCGAGTCGATCTGATCTGATCCGAGTTCGTCATGCCTTATCCTCTTCTAGGCGCCTCAATCCCTTTGAGGTGTCTCGATCGCTAATGTGGCGAACTCTGAGCAAAGCACTATCCTAGTCGAGTCTATCTCGTCCTAGACGCCTCAATCCCTTTGAAGCGCCTGGATGCTAACGTGCGCTGACCAACCAGAGACTACCATCTCATCCTGCTGCGCACCGAGGTGATTAAGATGTTTGAATCCCTTTCAAGCGCCTAAATCGGCTTAGGGTGCCTGGATCCCTTCCAGGCGCCTAGATTCCTTATCAATTTTTTCAGCCTTTAAACTTTCTGCATCACAGAATTAGTACAGAAACATAGAATAATTTTAAATAAAATTATTTGACAGTCTCGGACTGTCCGGTCCTGACTTTAGATTTTCAGTGAAACCTTAGGTCGGACTGACACCTACTGTTCCTTCAATGGAGAACACGTCCTCACCTATTCCTCTCAGGAGAATATACTTGCTGCTAAATATCTGATCCTCCAGACTTATTTGAACTTCTGCTCAGCATTCGATCTTAACCTTCTGGACTTTTCGCTAGACGTCTGATCCTTAACCCATCTAGACTTCTACCTGGTATCCTTGACTCCCAAAGCTTCCCACCTAGTATCCTCGACCCCTAGGACTTCTGTCTGACATTCTCGATCTGTCAAAACTTCTGTCCAGTCATCTTGACCAGAACTTCCTTGTCCAGTCCACTCAACTAAGATTTTTTATCTAATCTTAACTAGGACTTCTCTTGCACACTTAGTCAACCTTAACAATAAATTTTAACTTTAAACCATTGTTAACATCAAAATCAAAATCGATTATTCGTAGATATTTGGTATGAAATAAATTCAAGATGACTAACACCAGAAGCTTTGTCAAGTTCTAATAGATTATCAGATACTAAATAAGATAAAAGAAAATACTGAAGGTAAAGAGCTTTCAGACAGAAATACTAAATAAGATAACGAAGGGCTTAGATTTAGCCATGACCTAAGTCTTAAAAACTGGCGGAAGTAAGATAATCAATCAACTAGAATGGTATTCAGTTGATTAGAAAATGAGTTGACTAAGGACTTGATTCAAAAATGAAACAAAATACTTGCTTCTAAAGAGTAGTCGATTGCTGAGCCAACACTTGATTGGTACGTTCTTATGAGTCAATTGACTGATGAGCCTTCCAAGTAAATATTTTCCAGCATTAATCGACTGATGATCAATGATAACACATCAAAATTATAGTTAAAATTGACAAATGCATTCATCAATACTCGTCAAATCAACTAACCAATCGACTTATGATACCAAATAGTTAACTAATGAAAAAAAAAACTACATTAAAAAGCTCAATTTGTTTGTTTGTGTTTGGTTTTCTCATTTTTTATATTCCTCTGTATAATTAGTTGTGTAGGGAACAATGTCAAATTATGAACCTCTTTTTATCGACCTCTAGAGAGAATTCATTTCGTTCGCATGGGGTATCCAATTGATTAGTAAATGATAAATTTATTATAATAAATTAGGAGTCAATTTTTGACGGACGCATGTCTTCGAAAAAAAAATCTTTCTATTCCTTAGTTACTTGACGGTCAATTATAAGTTGATTCCATGATTTATCTTTCTTGATATAATTTTGCTACGATCTAGAGATAATTCATTTCAAATTAATTTTATCATTCAATTAATAATTCATTCAATCTATTAAGTTCTTTTATGTCCTTAATGAAACTTCTATTCACCCAATTCCCAGACTACGATACTCCTTCACCGTCCTTTTACTCTGTAAGCAACATTGAATTTTATCCTTTTACTCTTCAAGCAAACATTGAATGACGACCATGGACCAAAGTACTCGTGGATAAAAAAAAACCAACGGATTTGTTTTCACGAGCAAAGTATTCGATTCGATATTAGGGACGGCGAATACTAAGAGTCGGCTGTCAACGTCTTATTGTAGCACATTCGGAATTTATCCTTATACCTGATAAAATATTAGGGACCAAATCGATTACCTTCCATATTAAATACTTGACCTTCAAATCAAATCCTCGACCCTAGAAATCAAATCCTTGACCTTAAATTCTTCCACCGAATTAATCTGCACAGTTGATCCATGTCTTTCCCTCCCCCACCATAGCCAATGCCACCCCATTCCATTCCATGTGATCGACGTATGAGAGAATAACAGTGAGGTGGACGCGAAGTAACCAAGTTCTAACCAAATCTTCCACTACACCATTCCTCTCCTCTCCTCTCCCTCACCATCTTCCTGCTCTGCTCATATAAATCAAACCTCCATTGCTGACTATGCTCCATACGTCAATTGCGCCTCCTTAATTTGCAGCGCCATGGGCAGCAACAGTCAGGCTGGTGCCGCCGCCAGAGCGGAGGTCGATACCAGCGCCCCATTTCGGTCGGTGAAGGAAGCCATCCTGCTCTTCGGCGAAAAGGTTTTGGCCGGCGAGATCTACGCAAGCCGCCTTAATCAGGTACTTCGCCATTAATTTCTTTTGCACGCGGCGTGCATTTGCAGTTGCAAATCAATAACGCGACCCTCCCCCTCCAACAGTTTCGCGCCACGGCGAACAGAGGCGAGCATGAAGGCGCGCGCCTGAGCTGCGTAGTGACCGAACTAGAAGAGGCCAGGCGTAAGTTAGCGAAGGCCAACGAAGAGCGTTCCACGTTGAAGTGCTGCCTCGCCTCGCTTCATGCGGAGCTGGAGAGCACGAGGTTAGAGCTCGCGCAACTCAAGGCCGAAGATGGGCAGGAGAAGAGGATCAAGGACATTGGGGAAGTCGAGCTCGAGGCGGAGAGCACCGACCGCCGCGCAGTGGAGTTTCAGAAGAGGAGGTGCGTCGCGTTCGCGGATCCGCCGGCGGTTCGGGAGGAGCAAGCGCTGTTGCAGAAGCAAAGCTCGGTGATGAAGGAGGAGGAGGAGGAGAAGAAGAAAAGCAAGAAGAAGCAGCAGCTGTTGCCTCTAATTGCTGGACTCTTTACGAAGAAGAAGGAACAACAAACAACGTGACTAATCATAACACCACCACTGTGATATGCATTTCAAAAATTAATATTTTTTAAAAATCACACCACTCTCTCTTTGTAAAAGCATTCCTTTCTCACCACACAGATTACACGTCGTTTTGGGGATTGACTGCGACTGAAGTTCCACCCTCCACATCTCCAGAGAATCTTACTATGAATGCTCGAGCATCCTTAGGCCTACGAACAATCGATCATCATAAAAAATCAACAAAACACAACTCCATTCTCCACGCAGCAGTCTAAAAAAAAAAAAAAGATGTTTCCAAAGTTATTTACAGAGATTATGAGATGGTCTGGAAATTATCCCAGTGAAATGAATTCCCATTATCAATGAGAAATCAAGCAATATCTCTAGCGTGCAGAATGACCAGCAGAAGCAACTCGCTTTCTCAGCTTGGCACGAGTCACGCGGATGGCTTCCTCAATTGGCGTTTCTTCAGGAGGAGCATTAGCGTCTTCATTTGGTGTTTCCTTGTCACTGGCATTCACCGTTGCAACTTCTGATGTTTCCTTTTCACCTTCTGTTGGTTGAAGGGCTGTAGTTTTCACATTAGGCTGACTCAATGAAGTTGATGCTTGGGCAGTAGCCTCTGTTGGAGGAACAGCTGCCTTTACTGATTCCTGACGCTGGATCCTGCTGGGGCTGGAAGATACATCGTTGACTTGCTTAGCTTGGGCTGCTGGTTCATGGGCAGCTGTTGTTGATTTCACTCGACGGATCTGCGGCGATGGTGCCTGTCGTTGTGGTAATTTCTCTGACTGTGACTGCTGCAAAACAGATAGCTAACTTTGGTTATGACTAAATGATGAATCATTCAAGTGCAATTTAATCATTTGAGATTTTAGCTGTGCTTAATCCAACAAAACAAGAGATAGTAAATTAGTTTAAACTTGCATGTAGTCAGATCTTTACATCATTCAACAACCACCTTTCACAAATTTTCAAAGCTCTGTTTTTTTTCCTCTCTTTTTTTGTTACCAAAATTGAGGGTATTTAGAATAGCCAACAAAGTGCATTTTTAAAGTTTAGGATGTAACCAATTTAGTTAATCTTTAACAAGAACTTACTAATCCATTCAGAATGAAACATGTGAATCTTACATACCAATGTTTTCCTGTGCAGAAGGAGACATACTAGAAACTGATAGAAAAGTGTCGCAAGGCTCATCCTGGTCACTTAGTTGAGATGGAAAATAATAGAGAATCCGTTAACATTTCCACTTGTGACTCTATGCAGTCCAAGAAAGGAAGCCTTGGTACAACGTTAAAATTGTTGTTGTGTGACCTTGTGGTCACGGGTTCGAGTCACAAAAATAGCCTCTTGCGATATAGGATAAGGATGCATATAATAGATCCAATGTGGTTCGATCCTTCTCCGGAACCCCCGGATTGGCGGAAGTTTCGTGCACCCGACTGCCCTTTGACTCTATGCAGTCCAACATTATAACAAAAAGTCCCAAGTGATCTGACTCAAGACAGCAGAATATTCAAAAAGAAGAATGAGATAATGGTGCTCTCATCATAGTCTTTTATAGGTGTTCATATTATGTCCATGGAAAATTAAGACTTGTTGATCCTGGTGTCCAGAGACGGTTAGGATTTATCAATCTAAATGTCTACCGTTTTATTTGGACATTAGCATGTGTAGCTGATGTAACATAGTTTAGCTGTCAGTGTGTAATATCCCTAAAGTGTTGAACTCTTGGTTGTTCTTAAATCCATCCAGATCCTCCCACTGACCTGTTATTGGATGATATTATTTGTACGAGTCAATAATTTCAACACGTTGAAGCTATGTGAGATGTGATGCAGGCTTGTCCAATATTTTTGTCCTTATGCCAAGGCCACCTTATCTATTAGTTACATGGTTGCCATAGTGCCATGGAATCAATATCTTTATGGAAGATCTCTTGTAGTAGCATTCTTTATAATTAGAGTTCTTTTCAAATTTGAATTTCAGATGTTATGGGGCAAAAGACAACCTCCTTAACTTTTTTTCCATATTATTAAGTCAATAAATTAGATTTTTAATATATATTAGATCAATATTGATGTTTATATTTTAAAGTTTTGTTATGTCCTCGTGTCATGTCTGAAATTTAGATCCTTTTTCAACAAAATCCCCATGCCCTTATTTGAAAAAAAAAAAAGTGCCTAACACTTAGATCCATAGCTATGGTCTTGTATCCTAGTTCAAGTAACATAGATTTATGCTTCTCACATGCATTTAATTAGAAGCACCTAACCTTAGTTAGCAACATGGCAAGGTAGGAGGATACAAAGTTTGGATGAATGGATGGGTCCTTATTGAAAATAGAGGCCTACTACGTGCGATTTTTGTCCAACAATATTGCATATTTATACGAAGGAAGTCCCCATGCCATTCAAACAACTCTTTGGGTGGAACATGAATCTTACGGATTCGAATAGAGACCCTTTTTAGCCATATGATCCAATCAAATTTAATCCCAGCCATTGATGGTTAATTAACAAAGAGTGGCCATCGACATCAAGATTAGTCATTGCTCAGTCAACAATCACATTGAAGATTAACCATTTTATAGGCATCGTTGACACTACCAATAGAAATACCAACAATAAGTAAATTCTGGCAGAATGTTTCCAAAATAATTCATCAATGAAAAGTGAACAGGTAGAAGAAGAAAAAGATATCTAGCTTAGTACCTCAACAGGCCGAACTCTTGATGGTTGTGAGGCTGATTGCGAAGCTACATACTGTAGGATCTCAAAAATCCTTGTCTGACCATAGCTAGCAACCTTCTGCAAGTGGATAATGACAAAATCTCCAGCCCTCGTTCTCAGCTCAAGCAAGTTGCGATCTATTTCATTTTCATGTTTTGACACATATGGTCGAAAGAAGGTTTCATAAATATATGTTGTTCCCTGCCCAGAAATGAATATTTACCTCAAGCAAGTTGTCCACCAAATATACATGCAAAATGGAATCTGTTAGGTTCTACCTTTGTTTTCGGACACCATAAGTAGATGAAAAAAGCCAACTTTGCTTCTCCATACATAGGTATCCTAGAAGAAAGGAGACAAGAATGATCATGCAAAACCACAAGACTGAGAAGCAAGTGTAGCAAAAGGATCAAAAGAAAGATTACCATGAAACGAAATTATCCATCAATCTTTCAAAGACCGTAAGAACAGCAACCAAAATCCTAAAAAAATATCACAGATTTCACATTTAACTCATAAAAGATCCAAGAAATGCGGAGCTTATTATGTACCCATGACAAGAACCGTAAACGCACCAGTACTGACACCAAAAAAGAAGCTGTTCTATGTCCGGCTTGTTTAACTCCACGGTCTTGAAGCATTCATAAGCCGGGTATGCATACCCGACAACCAACCTGTACACAACAATTAGTCAAAACTAACCATTTTCCTCCCCCAAACTAGATCAACACGAGAAAGGGGAAATTACAAACACCAAAACCTAATTACTCACGCGAGGCTTCTCGTGACGAGACTGCCGATCATGTTGAACTGGCGAAGAAGGAAGTAACGAGCACTCCCTCAGGCCTCAGTCCTCTCGAGCAAACCCCTGCTGCAAGATCGAAGGGCAAGAATCATCTTTATCAAGCACAATGTCCAAAAGATGTCAATTCGAAGATCAAACACAAAGATTGGTGCCGAAACTAGCGAGAAAAAGTAGGTTTTAGAAAGAAAAAGATCAGCAAAAAACTGCGACAAGCAGAGATCCACAAAGCGGAAAGGATTAAAGGGAGAAAAAAAAAGTTAAATCAAAGACAAAGAAGGTACCGACGGATAAACAGCCCAATCCAGTCGAAAGAAGAGTCTCCAACCGACGCGGATGAACAGCGGAAGATGGACAGAGGGGAAGGTGGACGCAAGCGGCCCAAGCTGTCGCCTTCGCACACTTCTCTCGACCTTGCGACGCTCCCAGCTTCGAGATTTTAACCACTCGATGCGGTGGTAACGACAATGAGGGCCAGGCATGGTTTTCAAATTACGTCTCGGATTAACTTCTCTTCGTAAAGCGTAGACATGAATATTTCGGTATATTTTTTTTTCCACTCAGAAAACTACCAGCAGTAACAAGTTTGAATGAATTTTAACTAAAATTTGTCAATGACTTTAAAAATATCAAAAT
The DNA here is from genome assembly GCA_038050645.1 of Hedychium gardnerianum. NCBI lineage: Eukaryota > Viridiplantae > Streptophyta > Magnoliopsida > Zingiberales > Zingiberaceae > Hedychium > Hedychium gardnerianum. The sequence goes on from JBBUKS010473185.1 coordinate 12,271, forward strand.
TACTTCACACTAAAATCATTACTCTCCCGGAAGTTTTTTTAGCCTAGATTTTATAATATTAAATTAAAAATTATGAATTTTTAAAAAATTTTACGATCGTAAAATAATTTAGTATAAACTCAAACTTAGATCTATCGTACTTACTCACAAATATTGATGTAGAAAATATTATAATCAAATTTATATTTTAATATTATCAAATATTTAAAATTAAGTCTTATTAGTATCTGATGAATTAATCTAAGTAGGTAGGATCTTAATTCTGAAAGTCCTAATATATCTAGAGAATCTGATACTAGGTAAGAAAAATTTAAATCAGGCAGGAAGTTCAGATGGATCAAGAGGATTTGACATATGGCAAGAGAATTCGATAAGTCTGGATGACCTAATATCGAGTCAAGTGGAAGATCTGAAAGGCTGATCCGATGCTGAGCAAAGTCCAAACAGGTCTGGAGGATCCGATGTTTGGCAAGTGAGTTGAGGTAAGCAAACTGGAGTTAGTACAATGAAGTCGTGTGTCAGTGGGACAAACCTTAGGCGTTGATCAAACCGAAAAAACCAATGAAAGTTTCTAAGTTGAGATCAAGACAGGCCGAATTATTTTTACTCATGTATTATTTTATTTGACTAACTTTGTTTTGCAGGATTCTTACTATAAAATCTGTGCTAACTTTATTTTACAAGTAAATAAAGTTATGAGATTATTTGCTTCAGTCGACCAAATATGGGGATCAGTCGACCAAACAAGTCAATATGACATAACATCAAAGAGAGTTTACGAAATTGGAAATTCAATGGGATCAGACGATTGATCCATGATATCAGTCGATCGATAAAACCTACGTGGAAAAGATCAAATTCAATTCGACAGAAATGGAATTCACTGGGATTAGTTGACTGATCTAGGAGATTAGTCAACTGATCAAATATGGTAATAAATAGATATCATATCGAATTAACACAGAAAAAATAAACACAGGGATCAGTCGATCGATTAGGTGTGATTTTCGGGATCGAACGGATCAAATCAGAGCAAAAAAGGAAAGGCGTGAGTTCAGTCGACGGATAGGAGGATTAGTCGATCGAAAGGAGCAGTCGACGGAACGCAACCTATAAAAAAAGTACTCGGGGTCTGAGCCGACGATAACTCTCTTCAGTACTTTATTTCATCTCTACTGCTGATCGTGCAAGTACTGCTCCTATGACTCGCTGACAACCTACGTCAATTTTCTATTCTTAAAGTTGTCGGTATATCTTTATTTACTTGCATCATCTGTAATTATAAATTTCTTACTTGTACGATCTTGTTTTTTTGGAAAAACTATAATAGTGATTAACCTATCGATACGATTCGAATGGTCGTGAGTTCTTGAAGTAGGAGTCGATTTGATTCCGAACTAAGTAAAATTGAATTGTGTCTATATCTCGTTTAATTTTTGCTGCTATTATTTTGATTCAATTTTATGAATATAATAATAAAAAAAATAATCGAACAAGATTCACTTTCCTCTTCTCTTTCGTCTCCAATAATAAATGTCATGAAAAAAAAAATTTGGACTCTCCTAATTCATAATACGTCAAGATTTATGCTTTATATCAACAAATGTCATCAAATATATATATATATATATTATAACAAGACAGAAAGTTAAAGAAAATAGGTAGAAAATATTAGTAAAAAAATGATCAAGTAAGTTATTATTAACATAGGCAGATAGATTACGTAATAGGTAGAGGTTAAACATTAAAGATAACGACTCTATATTGACATCGAGGTGTAAACTTAATAACATAGGAAATACCAAACAAATGTCATCTCATCACATCTTCTGAAAAATTATAAAAAAGTTTATATCTTAATGATATGATATGCAACATTCACTAATGATTGATCTCACCTTATACTTATTTAGTATAAGTATTAGTGAGGGTTGGTGGAGAGAAGAGAATAGGAAAAGGGAAGGGTCAGTCTGTCCTTGAGAGCATTCAATAGATAATAAGATTAAATATTTTTTTCAAATATTTATAATATTTATATTTATATTTATATTATCAATCAAATATTTTATTTTTAAAATATTTTAATTTTTATAATTAAATATTTCATAAACCATAATCTCACCTTATACTTATTGAATTCTTCCTCCAATGAATTGAAAAACTAAATGACAACAACTAATGAGGAGACACTGTAAGAGATGATTGACGGAACAGGTTGTGCCACCGTAGAGGACAGAACAACGAAGGATTCATGAAAAAAAAATAATAAAAAAAAATTACTATGATCGAACAACCTCTTTAAGTGAAAAAAAAAAATATTTCCTAAATAATTGTTCCCCAGGATACAATCCCCACGCTCATGTAACAATCTAGTAGTTGTCGATTTGAGCAATGGAATTTCATTTTTTCTACCAAAATGCTATCAGTATCAGAATAAAATGCACTACAACTTTAACTTGTGCGTTCACAACAATACAGAGATTTACAATTAACATGGAGACAATCGAACTTTTTACTGTCCCATTGCCATTGATAAACAGTAACAAGTAAAGAACCTTTAGCAGAATTATCTTTGTTTCTTTGGCAACAAGAATTTAAAGCCCGATCACAAATGCTTTCTACCATGTAAATCACTAGCTCTGTAAATATGTAGAACATAACGTTGAGCTCCTTTGAATCCATCATGCTTCAAGCGTGTAATTCTTGGATGTGCATGGAAGTTGAACAAACAAATGACTTAAATCACTATCTTTCATATTTCAATCGGCAAATGAAACCTTTGCCTTAATAGATAGATAACAGAAGCTGACAACACTTTTGACTGTTCAACCAATACACTTTGTATTGTTCTACCTCTGAAACAACAATAACCAAGTTGAAAGCATTGCTTCTGCATCAGCGATCATATTGCAGGCTGGAAGATTTTCTAATTCATCTTGCCAAACCCAAACTTAAGTGCAGACATCACAAAAGGTCATGGTTATTCGAGCGACAAATTTATGCTGATCCTGATATCTCGCTGCTGATTGGCAATCCCTTTTGCTAGACGTGTAGTTGTTGGAATCATATCTGCAGGTTTTCCTGGAAAAGATGAAGAAGTAACCTTTGGTTTAAACCACCTTCTCAAAGCAAGACCATTGATTCTAAGTTTGCCATATGATTCATCTCCTTGATAGGGAAGGCCCAATCTTCTCAACAACGAACCAACTGCCTGTCCGACCCTGCTTAACATGTAACCTCAGTTTCAAACCATATCCAAGTGAAAACAAATTAATGCATTTCACAACTTGAAACTGAACTTATAGAAGTGGGTACAGTGTTAAGTCTGACATGAGTTGTTTTTCTATTTTATGATGAAACAAAAAAGGAAAGTACAAGATGCAATAATGGGATACAAGACACAAAGAGCCACATGAATGAAATAGGGGATGATTAAATTCAAGGCCTGAAATGACATTGATCCCATATATCTCAACTGCTCTGAGCGTATGGATTACTCATGCTTATAAAACTTCAAGATGATTGTTAAGAGTTTGAAAAGTTAAGAAAGCAACCATAATTAACTGCGGAAACTCATAATTTTGCCACATTCTTCACCTTCCAGCAAGGCGAATGGATCTCTCCTCTTTTAGAATTTCTATTTGGGTTTTTTCTGTAGGTAACAAAATAGTTATATTTGGAAGCCTTGCACCTGCAAAAACAAGAAAACAAACCAATAAATAGAAGAGAAGACTACAACTAAAGATAGATTAGAGCAAGGTAGGAACACAAACCAAAGCTGAATGCAAAATTCAACCTATCTGTGGCAAGGAAACCAACATGAATAAGATTTTTTCAGAGCCGGTTGTGGGTAGGATAGGATACCAAATTCATACAATCTTTAAGAAAATTTCATAATTTAATTTATTTTATTCTCTTTCATGTCTCCTTATAGAAACTTCGATCCAATCAAGTTCAATCATGTTCCAACAATTCATTTGAATAAATTGGCTCAAATTTTACCAATCTCTCAAAACTACTCCATATTTTTCAAAATATTTGATGGCCAAATATGCATTTGAATTTTTTTTTATTTATAATAAGATTATGTTAGATTAGTATATTGTTATACTAATAAAATTTCAAACATAAAAACTGAAACCTGAGAAGAAAATATTGCAACATGCAAGTACAACAAGAAATTTGAATCAATTCACTCTAGTGGACAACTATACTACCTGAGTCCTCACATCATTGAATTGCGATAATTAATGAAAATATTCTCACAAATAACTTTAGCACAGAGGTTCTTATGTAAAGCCTTCTGAAGTACAAAATTATGAATTCCACAAATTCTTAGAATCAACAGCTTAAAATTTAGAATTTTAGATCATAACTAATGATATAATAAACCAACCATCAATAAAAAGGAAAAATTACCAGCTGCAAGACGATACTTCAAACCTTTCAAAATCGTCAAGAGGTAAACCTGAAACGTTTGAAAAGATAAATTAAACTATTTGATAGTAGACATAAACCGAGATCAGGTAAAAAAGTGGGTCTTTTATCATAATCCATAGCTTGTCTGAATTAGACTACTCCATAGTCCATATTGAAATAACTATCACCATTCAATAAAACTGAAATTATGTTGATGTTGTCTCATATAAGAGGAGTGCAAAAGCCACTTAGGCTCTTTTTACCCAAAGGACGGAAGCAAGAGGGAAAAGAGAAAAGGAGAGAAGGGAAAAAGGGAAGAGGAGCTGGGATGGATGGAGGGAAAAATATGTTTACTGGGTCGGGAAGAGGTAGATAGGAAATGGGTGAGAGGGAAGGAAATCACCATTTCACCATCGACTCATTTGTTATAACCCACACTACTATCACCATCACCGATGCATATCCATGCTGCCTACACCTCTTTGTTGGAACGCACCTGCATTGCTCTTGCCCTAATTAGCATCACCTGTATCTTCATGAGAATATACCTGCACCGTCATCTGTACCCATGCTGTATGTCACCTTTGTTGGTACCTGCCACACCACCCTCATCATGACACACTTGTCAATGCTTTGCTCACCTACATGCACCTTTGCTTTCACTAGACCCCTTTAGCACTATTCCTGAAAGCAAATAAGTCTTTTTATGTGAAATCTAGGATGCCAAAAAACATTCTATAGCCTCATGCCTACATAGGTAATCGGAGAAGGCCTTCAACCACCTCAAACACCACATGCTTTGACAAAACTTATTCTGTCCAGTGACTAAAATCTCGTGCCGAACCGCCCGGTACGGGCGAAACGTACCGTTCCGCTCGTACACCGAAACCGGCACCAGCACGCCCGAGATTTCGAGGCTCACAGCCGGCCTCAGAGGCGTCGTGCGAGCCCCGCCGCCGGCCTCAGAGGCATCGCGCGACGAGTCCGCCGCGACCACGGGGCTCGCGCGACGA
>JBBUKS010473194.1:0-17698 GCA_038050645.1 Hedychium gardnerianum
AATCACCACAAATCTGAATTCACAACCATCATACAAGATAAAACCCTAATATCAACTCAACTAAATCAATCTAACTACCAATTAATGACACAAATAGCATCCATTAGGTAGAGAGATTTGTTACCAATAGTTCCTCCCCGTTGATGGCTACCGGCGGAGGAGGAAATGATCGGAGCAATACCTATCAGATTCAGAGATGGCCAGAATAGTACCCCGCTATGGATCTGGCCAATTTTCGTGGTTGAGATATACTGTGGCAGGAGCTGAATTGGTCGGAATAGATCTGAGAGGGCTGACGTAGTGGTGGTCAGAACCAATTTTGCCGGTGGCTAAATCCAAATAGGTAGAACCGGCTGACCTAGCCCGGCAATGTGGCCTCGACTGTGGATCCACCCTCACAACAGTGATCGGAGAAGATCCGACTGAGGGTCAGATTTACCCTTGGTCTGACCGGAGCAAAGGTATAGCCAGGTGTCTGACCTAGATATGACCGTCGGCGGTGAGGTAATGATAACTCCAAGATCGCTTGCTATAAGTTGAGGGGAAAAAAGGAAGAGAGATCAGGGCTGCTCCTTTCCGATCGGGGGATCGGCCTTGGTGGTGGGCTATGGCCGACGGTGACGGGTCGAATCTGGTTGGGCAGCAATGGATGGCCGAAGGGTTAAGGGAGAGGAGCAGTGGCTCAGCTCTCCGGCGTCCTCTCTTATCTCCGGCGTCAGCGATGGAAGCGGCGACGGTGTCGGTGAGGCTAGGTCGACAGTGAAAAGGGAAATCGGGGAAGAGATGAGAAGAAGGAGAGCGGCGGTCGAGAGGAAAATGGGAAAGAAAAGTTAGGTTTTATAATATAATTTTAGGTTAATATTTATAACCTTATGTTGATTGAATCAATCAACTCCCAATTAAATTGATATTTCAAACAGGCTTTCTCAAAGCCTAATCAATTTATCCCCTTAAACAATGTCAAATAAATTTGGTTTGAATCCTAAAAAATTCTAAAAATTCTCAGAAAATTATATAGGGTTATTCCTCCAATAACACTTATTATTTTAATTTTTGTCATATTTAACAAAAACGGATACGGATCCATGGTTTCTCTCGGACTCAACTTCATATTCGGATCCGGATTCGGGCTCGAACTCAGTCTTGGCTACTTGTGCTTACACTAGTAATGCCAAGAACCTAATTGGAGTATCTTCTTCTTCATCCAACTCTTCCGAATACTCAAACCATGTCACTTTCAGAACCTTCCTTCTTCTTTACTTTATATTCGGACACTCCGACTTGTAGTGTCCTTTCTAATTTCCTCCCGTAGGATGTCACTTCTGCTTGGGCTTCGTGGTTCAATTTAGACTGGTTTGCTTGCTCTTTGATTGGACTATCTTTTTTTTCTTAAGTATTTTCCGAACTATTTTGACTAGTTTGGAGGTGATTTTCTCGTCGTCTTCTGAATCCGATTCACCTTCGGATTCGAGTTCGGTTCGGTACTTGTGCTTCGGCTCATTCATCTTGATTTTACCTACAATAAAAGTGATATTTTTCTTTTCTGAACGTGTATTAGTCTGCTCATGTAATTTGAACTCAGAAAACAACTTGTCTAATCTAAGATTTGAATGATCCTTGGAAACCTTGTATGCATCTACCATAGATGCTCACAAGGTGTTCCGAGGAAATGCATTAAGCGTATACCTTATACTGTCGTTATTCTCCACTTTCTGTCCAATCGAGTGGAATCTGTTGAGCATATCTTGGATTCTGGCATGTATCTAGTTTGCTGACTCACCTTCCTGCATTTTTATGTTATACAATTTATTTAAAATTAAATCTTTCTTACATACCTTAGTGTCGAAAGTTCCTTTATGAAGCTCTATCATCTTCTCCCATAAGTCCTTGGCGCTTTTGAAAAGTCCAACCTGGTTCAACATTTCTTTGGTTAGGTTGCATTGGAGGGTTTGAGTCACTTTTGCATCAACCTCTATTTTCTCTTTGTTGGGTTGTCCCATTTGCCTCAGTCGAGCGGTATGCCTTCTTCATTGGTGGGGAGTGTGAATCATGTTTGGATCATGATCCACGTCTCCATCTGAGTCTTTAGGTGGAATTCCATCTAGCCCTTCCAGAAGTCGAAGTCTTCATGAGAGAAAAGTGGTGGTCGAGCGGTACTGTAACCTTTTTGATGGGTCATTTAGAGCAAAAGGAATCTTACACGAAAAATGAGACAAAAAAATATGTATCAAGACTTGGTCTTGGATTAGTAGTGCGGAAAAAGATATAAGCGAGAAGAGATTAAATAAAAACTGAAAAAGTCATAGTACCAATTCAGAACAACCCCGCTCTAATACCAATTGTAGGATCGAAAAATACACTAGAGGGGGGTGAATAGAACTCATGACTTTTTCACTTTTTCAGAAACATGAGTTAAGAATACGCAACGGAAATGTAAATAACACAACTAACACTTTTCTTTTTTACTTGGTTCACAGCCCGACGACTACTAGTCCAAGGCTCGCACCCACTGAGTGCTTTCGTTGGGTAATCCACTAAAAAGATCTCCTTCTCTGAATAGAAACTCGGAGATGGAGATTCATCTTTACAAGATAGGAACCAATAACACGTTTATTGTCCCTTGACAAATCACGCACAAAAATAGACGAATACAAATAAATAAATTATACCAACATGTGAATACAATCCAGAGTTGAGAGTTAATGTACGAGCAACATTTCGCCATCATAGCAGGTTTTCAGAGCAAAGCGAAAGTCGTTTGAGCATAGAGAACTTGTTAATCAAGGTTGCTGTCAATGTTGCCTATATAGGCTGATCCAGGTGCCTCAATCCCTTTGAGACACATGAATTAAGGCTGACATGGCGAGCCCTCGGCAAAGCTCTATCCGACAACTCTTATCCTAATCTAGGCACTTCAATCCCTCTAAGGCACTTGGATGCTAATGTGTGTCGGTCAATCTAAGGCTACCCACTCATCCTGTCGTTGATCTGAGTTCAGGGCGCCTCAATACCATTGAGGCACCTAGAACCTCTTAGTGCGCCTAGATACCTTCCAGGCGCCTAGATCAGCTGCTTCTAGATTTTAACTCCTGCATCACATAGTTAGCCCATAACAATAGTAATATTAAATAAAAGATAGTTTGATAGTTTTGGACTGTCTGGTCTTGACTTTTGGGTTTCTAGTGAAACCCTAGGTCAGACCGACGCCTACTATTTCCTCTCAAGAAATGCATCCTCACCCACTTCTCTCAAAAGAGTTTACCTTTTTTCCAAACATCTGATCCTCCATACCTGTTTGTACTTCTGTTCAGCATTCGATCTTGACCTCCGAGACTTCTCGCTAGATGTCTAGTCCTCGACCTGTCTAGACTTCTGCCTAGTGTCCTCGACCCCCAGGTCTTTCGCCTAGTGTCCTCTACCCCTAGAACTTTTGCGCAATGTCCTCGATCTGCTAAGACTTCTACCCAGTCTCCTTGACCAGGACTTCCTTGCCCAGTCCACTTGACCAAGACTTCCTTGCCCAATCCACTTGACCAAGACTTCCTTGCCCAATCCACTTGACCAGGACTTCTTTGCTTAACCTCAACTATGACTTATACCTTGCCTAAAATCACTTAGGACTTTCTGGTTGAGCTACCTTCACACTCAATCAAGCTATTAGATAACAAGAAAATTCTTAACTTTAAACTTTTGTTAATATCAAAACACAGGTTTGATTAGCTAGTGCTTCCAGCACCATCAAATTCAAGATTAATTAATTGATAATTATTGGTTTTGTTAGATTTGGATTATATTAATTAAATTTTAAGTGATTAATTAATTGATTTGAATTAAAAATGATTGTTTAACCCTTGTTATATTCAAACTTAGCTTTGAGTTCCTTAAGTAGGAGTTTATAGAGTAAACTTCTAGGTTGTGGTGAGTCACATGGACATCATTAAAGTAACCACGTGCCTAAGACAAAGATTTTCAAAAATAACTAACCCAAAGAACTTAATACTGTGTTTTGGTCTAACTAGCTCATATTTGACTAGGGTAGCTTCAGCTAGATCCACTTGGTCTAGTGCACCAGGTAGAACACATATGATTCAACCTAGACATGCCTTCGACAAAGTTTTTTTAGTCTACTATCATCCCAATTCATTTCGATGCTATGTTGTCAAGGTCGGTTAAACCTTTTTATAACTAACCGTTCTAAATTATACAATGCATGACATGGAATATAATAATTAATTTAAAGTATGCATGATCATGGCAAGTTGTGAATATATAATAAATAAAGCAAATCAAGTCAAGCAAGTCAATGTTTTGTTGTTGTTGTTGTTAAGAGTTTTAGGGTTTGGGGTTTTAGGTTTTATGGATTTTAGGATTTTGGGGTTCATGGATTAGGATTTTAGGGTATTTTGGAGTTGAATTAGACTTGTAACCCAAGTCTAGATTTTGTGAGTTGGTAAAATTATTAATTATCTTTTCTAGTTTTTAAGTTTTATTTCTCAGAAGATTGTTTTGTTTTCTAATTTTCTAAAATTTGAATATGAATGTTTAAACTTTGAAAACTTATTTTCTTTGTTAAAGTTCAAGGTAGAATTTTGATTTTATGTGTTGAAAACTTATTTTTTATTTTTTTTATTTTTAAAGATTAAAGAATTATTTTCTAAATTTTTATTTTGGTTTTTATTAATTAAATTTGAGTTATTCTTATTTGAATTAACTTGATTAATTGAGTTTTGATTAAATGGGTCTTGATTAGGTTGATTTACAATTGTATTAATCTTTAGATCTGAGTTATTTAAATTAATTTGATCATTTTGATTTGAATTTGGGTTAATTAAATTTTGATTATTATTTGAATTTGAATTATAAATCTTAATTGGATAATTTGATTTAATTAACTTTGAAGCATTAATTTTGTTATGAGAATCTGACCAAAACATATCATGCAAATCTAAATTAGAGTAATCTATGGCTTGTAAATTTTTAAAACATGAATTAACATAAGTTGTAAATTTACTAACCTTAGTTTCTCTCCCTTGATCCTTGGATCACTTTTCCGGGCATCCGCTTTTGTAGTGACCCATCCGTTTGCAATTGAAGCATTCAATGTGGTCCTTTGTTCTCCGGACTCCTGGCATCAGTTCTTTCTTTGCCTCCGGTTGTGCGGATCGACCTTTAGGACACTTACTTTTGTAGTGTCCTTTTTCACTGCACTTAACACATGTTATGTCATCTTTACTTTTTGAATTTGCATTTTTACCTTTTGAATCCTCATTAGGATTCTCCCCCTTGACTATTGCCGTCTTGGATTCGGGCTTAGACACTTGTTCTAACTTGGGTTCGGATCCTTTTACCTCCTTCTTAACCATTAATGGTATGAAGGTGATCCTGTCTGGTTCTTCTGAGTCTGACTCTTGGGATTCAAACTCTGACTCGAACTCGAGTTCAACATGTTATTCTAGCTTCAACGAGATCTCATGAATCTCGATCAATCGGGTCGAAAACTTGTATGCATTCTTGTACTTTTCAAATATGTGTACAATATCGTTAGGTAAAATATTACAAATTAATTCTATTACCTTTTTGTTTGCTTTTAAGTCTCGAGAACACTTTTTCTATGTCATCCAGTTGTCGAAGTTGCTACTTCCTATGAAGCATTCCATTGCTCGCCTCCAGTAATTGAAATCATCTTGATCGTATGGCAGAGGCTCCTAAATGTTTCTCCCTTTTTGATTAGACATCGATATTCTTGCAAAAAAATGAAGAAAATAAACTATACCAAGACTTGGTCTTGGATTAATAGTGCGGGAAAAGAAATAATAGAGAGACGAATAAATGATAAACTAAAAAAAAGGGAGAAACTAGATGGATCATTAGAGGTGAGAGAGAGGGGGGGAGTGAATCTCGTACGAAAATATTTTCTTTTACGTAATTCAAAGTAGCAGCGGAAAACAAAAATAAATAGGCACACTCCTTTTTACTTGGTTCGGAGTCCAGCTGACTCCTACTCCAAGAACCCATGACCCTTTGGATCGTATCGAAGGGTTAATCCACTAAAGTAGTTCTTCCGAGAAAGCAAGGTAGTACATGCATGCAGATTACAAGTAATATGCAAAATATACCAACAATAAGAAGATAAGCTTCGGCGTAGGTTGTCTGATTGCCTCTTGATGTAGTAGCAGTAGCTTGCACGAACAGTAGTATCCGGAACAGAATGAAGCACGCAGAAAGTTATTCTCGGCTCGGACCCCGAGGGATTCTTTTATAGGTTGTGTTCGGTCAACTGAAAAATCTATCAGTCGACTGATCCTTTTGGTCAACTGATCCTCCTATCGGTTGACTGAACCCACGATCTTCCTTCTTTGGTCTGATATGATCTGTTTGATCCCGGAAATCACGCTTGATCGGTCGACTGATAAAGCTTATCAGTCAACTGATCCCTGTGTTTACCTTTTCTGCGTTGATTTGATCTGGCAGTTGTTTATTTCCTTCTTTGTTCGGTTGACTGATCCCTTGTATCAGTCGACTGATCCCAATGTTTCCAAGTATACAGCCTCTGTTCGATCCTGTGCTAATCTGGTCTGATCGGTCGACTGAACCTCTTGTTCGGTTGACCGAACCTGAGTTAAATCCGAACTTTATTTTATCTACAAAACAAAGTTAGCATAGGAAATATAATAATAGTAATAGTCATGCAAAAACAAAGGTTAGATCAAATATAAGTCTGCATGAATAAGACAGTTCGGCCTATCTTGATCTCAACTTAGAAATCTCCGTTGGTTTCTTCAGTTGGGATTAGTGCCTAAGGTTTGTCCCACTGAGACACGACCTCACTACACTAACTCCAAGTGCTTACTTCAACTCACCTGCCAAACATCGGGTCCTCCAGACCTGTTTGGACTTTGCTCAACATCGGATCGACCTTTCAGGTCTTCCACTTGATTCGATATCAGGTCCTCCAGACCTATCGAATCCTCCTGCCAGATGTTAGGTCCTCTTGACTCATCTGGACTTCCTGCCTAGTTTCACGATCTGCCGAGACTTCCTTGCCTAGTATCGGGTCCTCCAAACTTACTAGAGCTTTCAGAGTTGAGATCCTGCATACTGGATTAGTTCATCAGATAACAATAAAACTTCACTTTGAACTTTTGACAACATCAAAATATATGTTTGATTCTGATGCTCCATGCACCAACAAAAATCCTCTACGAGATTTAATCCCATCACTACAATCTTATCCCAAGTATTTACCACTGAATCATACCCCGAGGGCAAAAACTAATTCGCCCATAATGATAAATCAAGTAACACCGAACTTATGATGATTTATTTAGTTCCACATAATTTTTTTATTAATTATCAGAATAAATTAGAAAGCGTTCGTGACGGATGATCTAGAAATTCAACCTCTCTTGATTATGTGTTTTATTTTTTTAAAAAAATATGTATAAATATATTATTGTGGCAAAAAGGCGAAACACTCGCCTCCAGCACCCCCGCCAGTCCGTCCCAGGACCAACACGGAGGAGGTAAATCACGGGGGCAGGAACCTGACTACTAGCTAAGATTTGACCCCTATACCTCATTATGATAATACCTCATGCACTAGCCAATCGCTCATCCCGTGGGGACTTTATAAATATATTATAATTGAATACATGCGTGTTAATTTATACGTCTGCATCGTAAATTCGGGATACTAATTTGCCCGTAATGATATTTATAAACTTGCATTTTTCTTAATTAATCTACTTTAAAATTTTCATTGTTATGGACACGTTTCGGCTCGCCCTTCGCCCTCGTTCGTAACGGTTCCTCTCTTGCGTCCAGCGTCGCCTATCCGATCCCTGTTCGGCTCCTCCTCGACCTCGTCGGATCTACGCTGAGGCTCAGTGCTGATCCTGATCTGGTGCCCGGATGGAGTCGTAGCTCGCTGCAATCGTCATGATCCCGCGGTCACTGGCTCCGGCTGCGTCCGCTGCGCTCGGCCGCCGGTACTTGGGCGTCCCCGCCTCGTCGGAGAAATTGCTGTTCCCCTTCGTCTCCGTGTGCTTCGTGTCCGTTATCCTCGTGCTTTCCGCCATCTCTGGTTTGACGGCCTCCTCCGCCTTCTTCGCGCGCTGCCCGAGTCCCGCCGACGTCCATCGCGGCGCCGCCCACCTGCCCGCCTTTGCGTACTACATAGCTGGCGGTCGAGGAGATGTTCGGCGCGTCCTGCGCCTCCTCCTTGCGGTCTATCATCCCAGGAACCGGTACCTTCTCCACCTCTCCGCCGATGCGCCCGAGTCGGAGCGGAGCGATCTCGCTGCCAGGGTCTGGCTCACGATCCCGGCCGCCCGGGCGTTCGGGAACGTGGATGTTGTAGGGAAGGCCGGGGCGATGACACCGATGGGCTCCTCCGGGCTCGCCGCCACGCTCCACGCTGCGTCGGCGCTCCTCCGGGTGGACGATGGCTGGGATTGGTTCGTTACGTTGAATGCGGCTGACTATCCGCTCATCACGCAAGATGGTAGGTGGAATTTTGTCTTCAGATTTATGCTGTCTTGGTTGTTGATTCGAATTTAGGTATTTCCCAAAAGGAAGGGGGGAAACGAAACTTTATTTACACTCCTGTAGGAAAATTTTCGGATCTTTCTCTTTAAGACGAGTAATTAAGACCAAACAATCCGAGGGATGTGACTCTGAAAAATTGGTTCTCTCTGATCTACATCTAATTTGACTTTTACTTTGAAGATCTCAACTGATCTTATTCGATATTATTCATCTTCTCATTGAGTTAGACCAACTTCGTGTTATCCATGGCATGGCATGAATTATCAGTGTAATACACAAACAAAACTGCCTCAAATCTGTTCTTTGGGTATGCATTAGGATTAGCTGAAACGCCAACAAACTTCTATTGATCATCAAGTGTCTTCTTCAACTTCTTTGATCATCAAACACACTGCTTCTTTCTTTGAACATCCAATCATATTCACAAATTACCTGCCCTCAATGAAGCCAATACCACACAGCTGCTTGCTTCATTTCCATCCTTGAATGCGTCAATTTTTTATGATGAAAAAAAAAACTGCCTTGAGTCCCTTGACTAACGAGATGATGAACAATATTTGCTTAATGTCAGGAAATTGGAACACAATCAGATGGCACCTAATCATTGACTAAATATGTGACTTTGATGTACCTGTTCCTTTACCAACCTTAACACTTCTTTTGATTTCTTTATCTTTGTCTCTTTAGGGTAATTACCTTCTGTTTTGACTTGACAACAATGAATGTATGCGTAAATTTTCTGTGCTTTGGTACAACCTTACAAGTGAATTAGCAAGTGTCCCTTCATTGTCATTAGTGTAACAAGTTACTTGGATGATCTACAAAAACTACCATTTAAAAGATGAATAGCTGAATGCAATGTGGACTGTGGTGTGAATTTTATGTTATATTCTCATCTGAATTGGTTGTTTAACCTTTACAGAGATCAAAAGAAAATATCCATGCAAATGACAAATAGTTATCACATTAACCATGTTTCTGTTCTTGTTTGTTTGCTAGCTCTGTTACCTATATAGAATATGCTAAGAATAAATATTGTAGGAGTTCTGCCAACTTTATCTGCAGCAAGCTTTCTATTATTAGTTTTCTTATTCCTACTCCATGACATTAAATTGATTGAGCGGTAGTACAGACCTTTGTTTGTTAAGATTAACCTTTGTAAAAGTTCACTTTTTGTTGTGTTTTGAAGTATATTCAAACAATTGTCTTACGATTTGTAACATGTGAAAACAATCTAAAGATGGCCATGGGCATCCTAACGCAACTACTCGAACAAGTTTGCTCAGCATACCATGCTGTCTTCTGATGAATTAACCATCAGCACTCTAAGACTTAGTTTCTTGCATAAATTTCAGAATTCTAGCTTGGTGCTTCTATATCACTTTATCTATTGCATAACATCAAAAAACTAAATGTTAATACACCACCCCTTGCTTGGTGGTTTAGTCAATCCTTTTTTATGGCGCCTGGTCGAAGTAGACTTTATTCCTGCAATTGTGTTAGGAGTGCAAAATTTTGGATGTATAAAGGAGCTGTCTAGCTACTCTAGAATCAGCATGGTAGATTTGAATAATTAATCATAAATCAAATGATCATTTTCTTTCATTTTTGCAGATTTGATTTATGTTTTCTCTGATGTTCCGAGGAACCTTAGCTTCATGGATCACACTAGTGATCTTGGATGGAAAGAGTAAGCATGAACAATTGTCCATTGATACTGAAGTTATATCTACTTATTCTCCTTAACTTTGATCTACGGCCTTGCAGAGAACAAAGAGTTCAACCAATTATAGTGGATGCAGGGATCTATTTGGCAAAAAGGAAAAATTACTTCCAGGCTTCAGAAAATCGAGATTCTCCTGAATCTTTCAAGTTCTTCACAGGTACTAATCTTAAATTTACACACCATATGTTTCAAGCTTACAGAGATTAATCTAATATTTTCTTTCAAACTTTTGCTAAACAGGATCTCCATGGATTTTCCTCAGCAGATCATTTGTAGAGTACTGTATACTGGGTTGGGACAATCTGCCTCGGACGCTTCTCTTGTACTTTACAAATGCGATTCTATCCCAGGAAAGTTATTTCCATTCAGTCATATGCAACTCGGCTGATTTCCAGAATACAACAGTGAACAGTGACTTAAGGTATATGGTGTGGGATGATCCTCCAGGAATAGAGCCTCACTTTCTTAACACCACAGATTATGCTGAGATGATAAAAAGTGGTGTACCTTTTGCTAGACAGTTCCGCCGCGGTGACGCAGTGCTAGATAAAATCGACAGCACAATCCTAAACCGTCGGAACAATAAGGCTGTGCCTGGGGCTTGGTGTTCTGCAAAGAAGTGGTGGATGGATCCATGCTCTCAATGGGGTAACGCTGACATTGTCAAGCCTGGGCCTCGAGCAAAAGAGTTTGCACGCCTGATGCAAAAGCTCTTAAATGATTGGAAGTCAGAATCTAACTCTTGCTTGAGATAATCAAGAGACAAAATACGGCCACTTCAGGTGATGCCAAAGTTTCATGTCAGTTGATTAAGGGTAAGCAGGTTATTATTTGGAGGCTGGCGTGTGTTTGTGCACAGTTTTAGCTGCAATAGACACAATGCTTTGTGACGACAGTAAGTTCCTTGCGGGTAGGGCAGAAACAACTTGGAAAGAAACATATTTCTTCTGAGGTTCAGTTACAGGAATACCATTTTCCATGCCTTCCACATCTCCCTTTTGATCTTCACCATCGTTTGGTAAACTTTTTGTAAGTGTTTTTCTTTTTCTAGATAGTAAATATGAAAGCAAACCCCGATTTTGTTGAAGGTGGGTTTTGGATCTATAACTTTAGTAATAACTTTCATAGCCCTTATTATCTTGGTAAGGAGACATCTGATAAAATCTAAATTTTGGTATGGTTGTTCTCCATGGTTAGTTCGAACAGAAGATAATAAATAGTTTCATACTGATGTAATTATATTGACTTTTCTTATAGTGTAAATAGTCTCCACCCATTCTCCAATAACAAGTACAAATTATTTCTCCCATTGCTGTCTCTGCTCTGCCTTCAGAAGACTGCTCCCAATTAGAGGAATTGAACACTCTCTGCTTGTCATTACACATCAGGTTGCATATCTTTGGGAATGGAGGTATTGAACACTCTCTCCTTTGCCTTACTAGCCTGAAAAGAAGTCACAATGTGTGGATTTAGAAACATGAACAGCATCAATGGAGTCGAGATTTACTTACTTCCTTCTCCCAGTTGGTGAAATATGTAACGCATGAAAGCAGCAAAACTTGCACAGCGAGACCACAGATTATGCCAATCCACAGGCCCTGTCATTTACCGGAAGAACTTTTAGAGGTTGCAATGTAAAGTGCACCAGCACGATCTAACACGAGAAAAAGAACTTCGCAAACAAGAAAGTTCCTGCCTTGCCGCCAACATGGAGACCAAAAGCTAATAGAACAGCTGCAGGAATGCCGACGACATAATAAGCTCCAAGATTAATAAAAGCACCAATCTTTTGCCACCCACATCCTCTAGCAACACCTAGATGATCAAGGATTATTACTTCGATGGGGAAGTGCTAACCATTTTTGAATCAAGAAACTTCATCCTATTTAACACAGCACCTGAGAGAACGCATTGGATTCCATCCAGCATGTTTGAGGTAGCAAGAATTGGCATCATAATAGCTACGTATTTAACAACTTCATCGACATTAGTGTAAGCAGAACCCCATAGATTTCTCACCAGGATCATGGTTGAGCCTACTAGCACGCCTTCTGTAATTGCCAGGGATACCACAACCTTTACTGCTAACTTTGCATCTCGTGGACGGCCAGCTCCAAGTTCATTCGAAACGCGTGTGCTGAGCGGTACAAATCATGCAAGTTATACGCACCAAAGATGTAGATCAGAAGGAAAATTAATTCTTCTTTGCTCATCGTACTAACCTCACTGCAGCTCCAAAGCCAAAAGGGATCATGAATACCATTGAAGCAGTGTTAAGGCTGAGATAAGAAAAAAAATATTGAAGCATTTGAGCATTCAAAACTACAATTAATTCATCAGCAAATGCATAATTTGAATGTCCAAAGAAGCATTACCTTATTGACAACACTGATGTTTCTAACTTTGGATTTGGAAGAATACCCGAGAGAAGAACAAGCAACTCGAACGACCAGAACTCGAAACTGTTGTGAATTATGTTTACGAGAGCATAGATTACAAAGAAATCATCGGAGATAATGCAAGAAACAATGCTTTATTGAGGAAATGGTGTCTCTTACCACACCATAGTAGCTGAAGGAACTGCTAATTTGATGAAGTGAGAGAAGTCATTCAAAGCCTCCTTCGAAAAGCCAAGCCAAGTCTTTTTGCAGGCAGGAGACAGCCTCACATACAATCCCAAGAGCAGCAGAATCGTCCAATAAGAGATGCCATTTGCCAAGGCAGCACCTTTGCTTCCAAGGCCAGATTTGTACACCAGAATCCAGCACACGAGAATGTGCAACAGAGCGGTAACGCCGGTGATCAGCATCATTGGGAACACAATGTTCTGTGTCTGGAGGAACCTGTTATGACACTGTATGAGGCCATACGCAAAAAGGGTAGGAATCATCCATCGAGAATAAGCTCCAGCTTCTGCAGCTATTTCTGGATCTTGACCAAACAGACTAAGAATTGGGCCTGTGTAGAACCAGATCACAGAAACTGGAATGCAAACTAGTGTTAGAACAAGCATGGCTCTCTGCATGTGTATGCCCAGCATATGATACTGCTTTGCTCCAAAAGCTTGCCCACACATAGTATCCAATGCTGTACTCATTCCCAGCTATGAAGAATAAGACTTAGATTACAATTTAAAAGAAAGCAGCACTCTACCATATCGCATTGTATTTTATCAATTCTTGCAGTGTAGGATATCAAAAGGCAAAAGATCATAAGAGTAGTTTGGGCATAAGTTCACGAAGAATCTGTTTACTCCACTGGATGGAAAATAAAAGGATGAATAAACACGGTCGGGTGGATGGATAATGTTTCATTAACATTTTTGCGGTTGTTTTTATTATTTTATGACCACTGTCGATGATTAGCATATCATCAACATATGACTATCATGTATGCAAACACATTCATCATACTCATTAATCTAAAACCCAATTTGCGATATTACTTTGTTAAAATTTTCGCATCATTGCTTTAGTGCCTGTTTTAAGCCTATGCAACCCTTTAGGTAGTCAATACTCCCCTTCTAGTAAGTTGTAAAGTTGACATGAAGATTGAACCCTCTTTCTTTAAAGTGATATTTAGCTCATCCAGATACTTATGGTTGCAGCAACCATCTCCAAAAATACAATCACCGTTGTCTTGAAATAGGAGCACTCCACATTTCGAGATTGGGATAACTTTTGGCACCTTAGAGAGGAGAAAGGGTGAAGAAAATTTTAAAAGGAGAGATCACAATTTGAGATTTGAGTGAATTAGAGTGTTTGAATTGAGGTATTATTTATAGGATCGAAGAGGCATCACCAAAGATTAAGAGTGGTTACATCTCTTTGATTTTGATTTGAAATGGCAAAGCACATTTAAATCAAGGGCTAACCATAGCCGACCGTAATCAAGTCTTGTAAACGGCCGACCTTGAGAAGGCCTAGTCTTTAACATCCTATTTTCTTGTCTCATTTAGAACAAAACCAAGCCACATCCATTGGATGCCCCTTACACAATTCCTTTTCCCTTTCATGTTGGTTCAATAAGAATTAATGTTCACACATAGTTGAGTTAGCATTGCATTTAGCCATGCATATTCATGGACCATGCTCATACACGAGCTAGTGCCCTCATTTGATCGTACGTTGATCGGAGATACTTGTGGTTTCCTCCATCGTTTACGATAATTTTCTTGCAATGTAGATAGTGCATATATCTCTACTCTCTTTTTTTTTATTTGGCTTTTGAAAACTAATTTCCAACAATCAAACTCACTCGACCCACCCAAATTGTTCTTACTGATGGGTTTAGTGTGCATGAGGGCGCTAGGGTTTTGCAGTTATGGATGGATAGGTAATGTTTGGCAAGGAGTGATTTGATTTTTACCCGATTTGCGTCGGAACCAAAATGATGGATGAGAGATATCATCGTTTTTCATCTTCTCTAAGCGATATAGATCATATTTATGAAGCAAAACAGTGATATAGGGCTTGCCATGGAAATCAGTAACAGATTAAAATAAGATCGAAGCATGGAATGATTGAGTCGACAAAGTGGTTTTCCTAATCAATCAGATGCGAAATGTAAACATGTAGAAGAGCGGAGGGTGGATCGAATATACTACTTGACGTACCAAAAAGCTGAAGCCAGTAACGCCGGCGAAGGAGGTGGCCATGGAGGCGCCGGAGAGTGCGAGCTCGCCGAGGTGGCCGACGAACATGATGGAGATGACCTGGAGAATGTTTTGCAACAAGCTGGCGGCGACGAGCGGGCCGGCCAACCACAGCTGCTTCTTCACCTCTGCCAAGAAAAGCTCCCCGGAGGTCCCAGTTCCTCCTCCTCCTCCTTCGCCGTCGGAGATGAGAGCAGTGTCGAGGCTCGGCGCTTCCATCGATGGTCGATACCGCCGCCCTGCTCTGACTCGATGTGCTCTGCTCTCGCCGCCCTACGTCCGCGCTGCATTTATGAACCGGGATGGCCCCATCCTTACGTACTCCATTGGCTACCGGCCGCTTCGTAACTAGTTTTGATTAGTGATACAAGTGGGACCCATCCAGAGTCTCAAGTAGACTTGTGAGTAACGTTTACTAAGGTAAGGAAATGGGGCGCTTCCACAATTCTGTTTAAATGTTTTTTGTTTTTTTTGACAAAAATCAAAAGCGCCTTTTTTATTATTATTTGTTGTGAGACAGGTTTCTTGTCCACATACGGAAAATCTTATAATGCTCCTCGAAAAGGTGGGAAATAATTAATTAATTAATTAATTAATTAATGGACTAGACCATCGTTGAGAGATATTTGATTGACACGGATGAAGGAGGAAGGAGGAAGGAAAGTCGTTCCATTTAAATATAGATAAAAAATAATAATTAAAAAATATCTGCCTAAAAACAACAGGTAAATATTTTTTTAATTCATTAATATTCATCACTCATCTGCCTAAAAACTAATCTAAATGTCTAATAATTTTAATCAAAATTATCATACAGTCGAAACTTGCTACTTAAACTATAATTTTTAAAATATATATATCATTAAAATCTAAATTTTTAAAGAATTAATAATAGCAAAGTTATATAAGGCTAATTAGTACCTTCTCTTGAAAAAAATTGATTTTAGTGAAAATTTTCGGAGGTGGCACATGGGAAATATAGTAGGTCATAAAATTGTAGCAATATTTTTAACCCATATAAAATTATTTTATATTAGCATCATGCTTTAACTAATAAATACAAGAATTAATTCTCAATGTAGAGGATTAATTCAAAATTAAAATTAATTCTCAATGTAGATAATTAATTCAAAATTTCAGTTAATTTTAAATCTCAAAAATCAACTAATTTGGAAAGTTTAAATATTGTGTTAGATTAAAAAACAATACATGCATTAATCCTATTAATTGGAAGAATTGAATAAATTAGGCCTATTAGAAAGATGGGCCAACTACGCTGTGCATGTTAGGACTAGTACTATAATACTAAATGGGCTTGTCAAATCGATTGGATCAAATCAATCGAGTTAAGTAACTAGAGTTAGTTTGAACCACCAAGTGAATAGGAGTAAACTCTAGAGGTTGGTTGAGTTGTCACATGAGTCTATTGTATGGATTAGGCATGTGCCCTCGCGGCATAACTAAATTGGTTATCATATAGATTTATAGAATTGAGCAAGAATTAATTTTTAATGAAGCCGACAGAAATATCCTCTCATGTGATGATTTATTTTAATTTCTTAATTTACTCTCTCCGATCTGAAACAAGAGTTAATTTTTTGATGTACCATATAAGATTTGCCCCCTACTAAGGGAAGAATGAGACTCAAGAGCATCTCTTCTTCAATTGCTGAGTTAGTAGGATCATTGGCAGAGCAAGAAATTATAATCTATCCTATCATAAAATTTGATTTGAAGATTTAGGATTAATTATTATAGGTGTTGCATATAAGTATTGGTTGCAGAATTTGATTTGACGATTTAGAATTAATCCAGTGATTACGTATAAAAAAAATAAAATGAGCCTCAAGTTAAAATCCAGATAAGTTAACACCTCCCTTCGTCCTTAAGTAGACTTAAGACCTTATGAATCAAAGTGTGTATTTAACAAGGTATCCGATAGAAGATCATGAACATCACTAAAAATAATAATAATTTAGGGACGAAATTATGTGATAAAAAATTTTCGTCTCAAAATTACAACAACATTTGTGACAAAAATATAATTTATCGCAAATTAACAACGAATTAAATTCGTCATAAATTAGCAATAAATTTATTTCCGTTGCAATATTTATTGCAATTTCGCAACGAAATTCAATATTTATTGCAGATTCTATGACGAATATTTAATCTGTCACGGATTATGCGATCAATATTTAATTCATCACAGAATTTCCGTCGAATTTGTTATTCATTGTAGAATTTGTAATAAATTCAAAATTCATCGTAAAATTTCCTAACATTATTGTAATTAATATTTATAAATTAAGGGCAAATTAGGGACGAATCTTGTATTCATCCCATATTCTAAAATTCATTAACTATAATAATAATTTATTTAAATTTATAAAAGTTATTTAAATTTGATTAAAAAATAATCTAACTCAAATTAATTATTTAAACAAGATATTATATATTAGAGTAGTTTAGATTAAAATTAATATAAAAATATTTGAAAAAAATGATATTTAAAAGAAAAATGAGATAGACTAAAAATAAATAAGATCAAATTATTATATATATATATTAACTTTATTTAATATTAATAATTTTAAATATTAAATAATATTATTATATATTATAATAGTTTAGATAAAAAATAATATAATAATATTTGAATAAAGATAATAATTAAAAGAAAAAATAGATGAAACTAGAAATAATTAATTTGATATTATTATTTCGTATCATTCCGAACTCTCTAGAACTAAGATTCGTGTTCAAAAGAT
>JBBUKS010473204.1:3183-17698 GCA_038050645.1 Hedychium gardnerianum
TGTTTAAGCCGATGGTTAGTTTGATTCTTTTCTTCACTAGTAGTAATGTTTTGAAATCCAGTCCAACCCAACTCCAAGCCTCAGTTTTTTGGCTGAACCCCACCCATCAAGAATCCTGCTCAACCAGAAGTTTTACATTGTTCCAATCAGACCGGATTGGTCTCGACCAAACCAGTCCTTAAGTTGGCCCAGTCAGAGAAACACAAGCAACACTGCCAACTTATTAAGAATACAATATGTAAGTGACATTCTTGTGTGTTATACAATATCAATGAGCAGAGACCCATTTTCTTGAAATGCAACGTTTATACAACGTCTTCTCCATTTCATGTTGACCATTTTTTATATTTTTTTTAATTCTTCGAACCGATTAAATACTTGAGATAATTGATTCGGATCTATGAAAAAATTTCAACGATTACTAGGATAAATTCGAAAAATATAAATGGCTCATGACGGACAATCCAGCATCATGAGTAATTCAAGCATCGCGTGTATGAGATGCTTTGTATGAGTTTCAAACTCTCATTATACGAGAGATCATCCTATCCTTTATTATCATATCGTGTCCCGGGCGACATATTGATATATTTTATTTTATTTGTTATAAGAATGTTCGATGGATAATAGGATGTTGGATATACTGTTTTTTCAAATGTTAGTACGTACTAATATGTTGATTAGCATATTATCAACATCTGTTTAATCTAATGATATATGAGTTAAATTTGAGAGATGTTTGCATTAAAAAATACTTCTCAATTTTGAAGGGAAAAAAATGCCTAACAGACTCGTGTGTGTAGTTTAGTCTGTATATTTTATCTGATACAACTATGGGCACCTGTTGAGATGATCACCTGCACATCATTGATCAAAATATGTGTGATATGATCAGTGATCAGAATTATGCCACCTCAGCAGATGCACATAATTGTACAAGATAAAGTGTGTAGATTATCAAAACTCTCTATATATATATAATAAATGACTCTTTAAAAGAAAATTACCCAAATGTATGAGTTTAGATTCAATATAATGCTGAAGATGAAAAATAGTTTCATTTTTCTTTAGTGAATTTGCATTAAAAAACTTAATTCGATACAACTCCACGGCTTTCATCTTAGAAGGAATTGTCAGCATTATTTTATACAAAAAATAAAAAAAAACAACTCAAAGATGAAACACAGAAGTGTATTTTTAACGATCTGAATAAATAAAGGCATTTTTTACCCTTTTTTTAAGCTCGACCCAACCGGCCTTCAAACTACCAATCTAAAGAATATAAATGTACTATTAGTTCATTGTCCAAGCAGAAGCCGATAGAAGCGATGGATCAAACCGACAACATTTAAGAACTATACGTAGCTTTTTCTCACCACCCTTTATAACAAATACTACAATTAGCACTTGATACATTACAGATCGAAGAACACCAGAAATTTAACTTCGCTGATACCTCGCCTGCTCGGTGTGTGTTACAAATAGAGGAATTCCCTCGATGCCTTCTACAAGACTCGTCATTTATTGTTTTGATCAGCTCTTCTATCATATCGATAATCTGGAGTGGGCAGTCTCAGTTTCGTCTTCATTTTGACGTTGGCTCAATAGCCAGACACAAACATTACATCTGTCATAGTAGGGCTGCAGAGTGTCATGATGATGATGACGACGATAACGCAAATGTATCTGTACAGCAACTGATAAGGTAGAGCGTTGTAAACTGCCATATTAGTTGAAAAAATACGGGGAATCCAGAACGTCGTTCAGGTTGAAATCTCCCCGTTCTGGCAATGGCGGGAAGCATAGACCGGGGAATGATTTCTCAAAACTCTCCAGCAACTGCAAAATACAAAAACGAAAAAGGAACATCGCCTTAAAATTCTCAAGTTTTGAAGTGGCTGACAATGCTAAAAGAGGGATGTTGGTTACATTTTCTAGTATGGGAGTCTCGTAAAGTTCCACAAACTTTTCCCGAAGAATTCTATTCATTTGATCCACGTCGCAAGCGTGTGTCCAATATGAATCATGAACTCCTGCAAGGCAAAGGAAATAATTATAATATGCGAACCAACTTAGATATCTACCAAGCATCGCCCTATAAATGAAAGAACCTGCAAATGCTAATCCTGCTTTTTTACAAGCAAGCGCAGTCATCATCATGTGAGATCCATCGAGGGAGTGAACAAAGTTTGGGGGGAATGCTGTCTTTTGTCGTTTCACCATGATCTGAAGAAGCGACAGAAACGTTAAAAATTGAACATCTAATGTTGATCAAGAAAAGAAGTAGACCTTCTCAGTTTCTTGCTGCAAGGTCAATAGCTGAAGAGATGTTTTAACCTGCCAGATATGTAACAACAATACCGAGAGAAGTTAATGTCAAGCAAAGACGAATGAAGATGGTATTAAGATCAGTAGGTTTGAATATGACTTACTTGACGTGTTCCTAATGCACGGTACGGTTGAACTACGGGAAGTCCAAGAGGTGTAGTCCATCTTACCGGATGGTTTTGTGAAGCAATAATCTACAACCAATACGACTCAGATTATTATGCTGTTAACAATAATTCTGAATATATTGAACTTAAAGAGACTGTTTTTACGAGTTGAAAAGCATTCAACATAATTGATTTCGAGTTTGGTTGTCGTCTTCAGAACATAGATGATTAACTAAACGATACAGACCTTTGCACAGTCACCAAGCCAGCTCATGATCCAACGTGCAGCTTCGAACATCTGCCCTAATGCAGTTAAAGTAGTCTGTTCAAGTGATAACAGATTTTTCAGTAAAATAGATGATAAGCAAACTAAAAATATAGTATATAAAGAAAAGAAAAACTGGTAAAACAATGGACTCTCACTTTGGCAGCATAACATGAAGCACTAAATATATCTGGATCGTCGGCAACAAGGTCTCTCTCTTTTAATCTTTTTTTTATTTGATCACGAGCGCCAATATAAGTTACACCATACACAGATGTCATGACAGTCTGCTTCACCAACTTCCTGTCCACCTTCATCAAGCAAACAAAATAATTACGAACGAGCATTCAAAATCTATTGCATGGTTTAATAAGAAAAGTGTTTCCCACATTCATGACTTCCACACCGTCATCAACCACAGTACTAATAACCATTATTTCATCTGAGGATCAACTGCATACGGGCAAACAACAATGGCGTATAGTATAGAAACATTTAAATTTAGCCTAAAGTATAGGTGTTCTAAAAGATATATCCAAATCTATAGGATAGAACTAGAAAGAAAAAAATGTATTAGATTGAATATGTCGGGTAAAGAAATTACGAGTTGCAAATTTCAGCGGTAAAGAAATAACGTTAATGCCTTGCACAAGAAGAAATATTGGATGTAGAAGAAGCGGCAATTTAATTCTTTTAAATGAGGTCAATGGTTCAAGCATGCTTGATTTATGGGTTCTCTTCTTTCCCTTTCAAAGCTCTCACCAACGTTCTCATCACAACCCTCAATCGTAGAACCACAACCACCGACCATCACATCTGAAACAAAGGTCATGTCAATCATTATGAGCAGAGCAACACGTTTGGCCTCCTCCACTGGACCAAAAGTAGACTAGCCTCAATGGATGAAAGTGGCAACCACATCGAACATCTATCATCACCGTCCACCATCCTATCTGCTGTCCTCATTAAAGCACCTTTGGTAGATCTAGCACACGCTGCAATGAGCAAAGACTGACCGAGGTGAAGATATGGAGTAAAAGGTCAAATCTGATGATGGTAGCAGGAGAAGCAGAGTTTGCGAGCAATGAAGCATGGAAAGGAAGAGAGAGTGATAAACAAGGGTCTTGTGGCAAAATGGCAAGATAGTTAGAAACAAACTCCAAGTAGCTGAAGAAGACAAGGAAGGAGGCCTCCATCAGAAGTTCCTGCAAGCATAGCTATCGAGAGGAGGATCAACAATCTTTTTATTAAAAAAAATTCAACTTTGGGTCGTTATGCCTATTGGTTAGGCCGGCGTAGAGAAGCAAGCTATGTGAACTTAGTAATTCAGAGTTTTTACTGCTACTGGACAAGATATATATATGTCAGTAAACAAGTTCAGTCTGATCAGTTAAGTTTTAGATAGTACCCATGCTGTATATGATCGAACCTATTGCAGATTCAAACTAAATCCAGTACAGTGTAGTCCAGGTGAATAAAAAAACCTGATCAACTAGAAGCCTCGCCCGCAAAGCATTTGGACATTCAGCAGGATCTTCCTCTGCATCTCTTTGCATAATGTCACGAACCCTGCATTTCATTCATAACATTCTCTGTCATGGTTATGGTACACAGATCATAGCGAGTCCCAAAAGTTGATATTGCCGACTGATTGGAAGTTTGAATCAGATAAACTGAAGAGTTTAGTAGTATTGAATTAGCAGAGGCAAATTGAAAAAATTCAAGGAACCCACTAAGATCGTGACTAATAGATCCAAAAGGTGCAAAACAGAGAGAAAGCAAAACAAATTAAAGTGTAGAAATGTCAACTAGCTCACTAAAGAATTCCTATGCGATGAAACTACATGTTGCAAATTAAAAGTGTGAGATGTCAACTATCTCGCTAAATTATTCATATATAGTAAAACAAAAACATGTATGTTGCTTCTTGAAGCAAATAAGCAGGACAACTCGAGGAAATTCACACAAACAGAGAATATGGTTGCGTCATCCCTGCTTAAGCATTCCAACACAAGCAGGGGCCATCACAGATACCGACAGAGGGATCATCATTATGTCCCTCCCTATGCATTTGGATGCCAGCAATGAAGCAGGAAAACATAGACACTGCAAAAGGAGAACAGTGCCATAATAAGATGTATTCACTGCGTA
Source organism: Hedychium gardnerianum (assembly GCA_038050645.1). Taxonomy (NCBI): domain Eukaryota; kingdom Viridiplantae; phylum Streptophyta; class Magnoliopsida; order Zingiberales; family Zingiberaceae; genus Hedychium; species Hedychium gardnerianum. The sequence goes on from JBBUKS010473204.1 coordinate 8,035, forward strand.
TAGTTACTTGGAAAAGCCATTTCAGATAGGGAACTCGCAATAGAATCTCTTTTAACCTATGTTAATCATGGTAAACTAGTGACTATTTTGCCATCACTTGATCTGAAAGAAACTGGAATAGCTATTTGTCACCGAACCAAATATTGAAAAGGCTACTTCCCGGCTGGTAACTGTCAGTTACCTATCCCAGGATCCAGGTGGACGGGGAGCATGAACATTCCCGCTTCTTGAGAGGGGAAACTCCTTCATCTTTTATTCTGAATTTTTAGTTTATTCCTTTTGGATTTCACCTCTTTCGGATCTTTGTTCCACTATACACAAACCCTCTGAAATTTTGAAACATACGTCTACAGCGCATCTTTCCCAATGAGGCTTTGGCTGAATAATCATGGCCATCTCATTCGCTTGTCTAAGTTCTATACAACACAACCACCTGTTGTCGGAGATGTTCAAATATATGGCTCTTCGAAATTTAGCTCTAGGGAAGATAATACAGAGAGAAGATAGAAAGTATGAGAGGAAGCTTTTATACTTTTTCTTTTTTATTTTCATGTTGGTTACTAGGAAAAAAAATGAGAAAGAGAGGTTGTTGTGTTGATAGAAAAGATAGAAACATGTAGGGATGTAAATAAATTGGACATGATGTTCATGAACAAGCTTGGTGTTTGGTTTGATAAAGCTTGTTTATATTGGTTCAATAGTAAAGAATATATAAAAAAAAGCTTGGATACTAATGAGCTCAATTGGCTAGAAGTTCATGAACAATTTGTAAATAAACTTATTTATTAACAAGCTTGGATAAGCTCAATAAGAACATAATCAATCTTGAACAAAGTTGAGTTTAGTTGGATTCGGCTCATTTACATCCCTAGAAACAAACAAAAATGATTTGAAAAAATATTTGTTATACCTATGGTGTCAATCATGCCTAGCTTCCACACAACAATCTACTTACATGCAATATTGAGTAAAGAACAGTGCAGCATGATACACTGAACGACATGGTATAGACATTTTTGTCAGAGTTAATTCTAAAGAACAAAAATTATAGCATGGTTTAAAATTTCGAGTCGTATCGAAGTTTCGGTATATACGGTTTCGGTACCATATCGTGACATGCCGATATGGTTTCGGTATTTTTTAATATAAAATATATTAATAAAAATAATAATTTAATTTAAATATTTTTTTAAAAATAATTAAAAATACATATGATAAATAAATAAATTTTATTATATATTTTAGAATTAAAATAAATAATATATATATATATATTAAATTAATGTAATAATTCTATTAGAGTTTAATAAATCTTGTTTAAATTATCTCTACTATAGTTGGACATTAATTGAAATTATTAAATTAAGGTTTAATTAAAAATTTCATCACCGGCACGCAACCAGCCTCCTACGACCTCTCCGGCGTGGCCGCCGGGGTCATGTGACCCGGCGCGACCACGGGAGTCGCGTGACCCCCTCTAGCGCGGCCATGGAGGTCGCACGATGTGGAGGCAAGGTGTGCCGGTCTCTGTATCGTACCGGTCGGCGGGCGGAATGAAATATTTCGCCCATGCCGCCCGATACGGCACGAAATTTTAGACCATGAAATATAGAATTTGCACAAGTATTTATATAACATTCCTAAAAGTAAACTCATGTGCCAAAATAACAAAGCCATGAAAAGTGAAGGCCTGACGTGCAGATGCATCTAAACTAGTAGTAAAAATCAAAGTAATGATAAAGTCCAACGGATTATCAGTTGGTTAGAAAATAAGATGCTTCCTAAAAGATAATGTGATAACCCGGTGCGATACTATCAGAAAATATCAGTGCAGTGAATAACATGTCTCAATGGAGATTGGATGAAAGAACATTTGTGAAACCAAAGTTTGGTATCTTATTAGAGTATCGCTAGTAAAATAAAAACAAAATATATGAACTGGAAGTAAGTAAACAAGTTATTGAAATGCAATTACCTAGCAGCTATTTCAGAGTAAACATCTGCAGGCTTGTCTCCAGAAACAAGGTTTACCGCAATAGCTCCCAGCTAAACATAGAAATTTTTATTCAGCTTAAATTATTTTTTAAAAAAAAACACGTTAATGCAATGAAACAGAAAAGGATGCAAAGTGATATAAAAAAAAGGAAATATAGTCTGCAAAATAAAAAAGAAAACATGCACTGAAATTAGTTAAAATTTGTTTGAAATAATAGAGACATGCGTACAAGATTGCATTTCAAATTGCTTACTTTTTCATTCAAATTGCATTATATCAAGCACAAGGTAGTCGAGTAAAGCATGTTCATGTTGGGACAAAGAAAAACAAAGTTCAACAATTAAAATAATCAAAATATGGTATGCACTTATTGGTCGGAGACAATTTGTCGTATAATTAGCATAGTAAGTCAACAGGATTATGGTATCATTTCATTTTATCACAGTGACAATGAATTAGATAGTCAACTGATTCACTGATGGAACAAAGCCTCCATGAAAGATTGAACAAATCAGTTTGCAAGTAATTATCTCCAACCTGATGCATACTGTGATTTTGCTACTCAACCTACATAGTAATTGCCACACAAATCGATGTCTTTTAACTTACTTTTCGCTTTCACATAACATCTTTTTCTCGTGATTTTATGCAGTATACATGCAATAAAAACAAGAGCATGGAGTGACAGAAATACTACTGAAACTCAAGTGGAAAGGAAATATTCAACTATTTGTATATAGTTTGAACAGCACATTGCAAGCTGGCAACACAAGAAAACATAAATTTCTCTAGGGAAAAACTATCACAAGATCAAGCTCAAGCTCAAGCTGTCAAATTTAATCAAAACATAGCATTTGGATTACGTGAATACAACTTTTAATAGCAAACTGAGCACAAATTGGAAAATACAAATAAGTTTACAATGTGATGAAATTAAGACTTCCGATTTAAACAAATGATTTTATTAATTATCAACGGTTAAATCATATCAGAAACATATTTAAAAATATGTTCTATGAAAAAACTTGTTCATTTTACTCAAATGAACTACCACAATTTATAAATGATTAATAAAAATAAAATTTGTCATAGTTAGATAAAATGAGAACCTACCTTGTCTCTTCCTAAAGCTGCATAGTGTTGAAGTCCATTGCAAGATCCATCCTGGAAAAGGAAAAGTTCAATCACCATTTTTGTTACACACCATAACCACCAATATAGCTTATATTCAAACTAAGAGTTACTATTATTGTGATTCACTCAATTACGTGGATACTCCACATCAAAATAACCAATTGTGAAATGTTTCTCTCTTTGTTGATCTATGAAGTCAAAATTCAACCATCTAACGATTTCCTCAAACTATTTGAAACCCTCTCCTTCAAGGCAAATCAAAATCCAAAAGCTCACAGTACAGTATTTCTAACTCATCCATTCTGGTAAGTGGAGCTTCGTAGAGAAACATGAGTATTAACTTTGCATTTACTTTTATAGCATATATTTGTTTAAATGTCAAATATGAATTTACAGCGGCCTACAGATCTTGAGGTCAGTTAACTATCCAACTGTCCATCATACAGTTGGGGAAGCTGAAATTCAAAATTCAATTATTGACTATAAACCCAGGTTTCCCACAGTTCGCACAATTCAAATATATGGTGGCATGATACAAGGCATGAGTCACAACATAGAGCCTGATACAAATTTAAAACAAAATCTATGATCTCAGTTAGAATAAAGCAGAAGTACAAAGGAATGAACTTGAACAGCCACACACCTGATGTACAGGTGTGTGAGAAATTGTAGCTTCTGGAGAAGGGCTCCTTAATGCCTCGGCAAGATTGATGCAAACAGCCAGGCATTGGAAGGGATCTTCAGCACCTAACCACCATCGCCTACCTTCAAGTGGTCTATCTGCAGAGTCAATTATATCCTCCCAGTGATTTTCTGTAAATGCTAATCGGCCATCATATGATAACTTGTCCACTCCGCCAGCATATAGATTTGCCAGATGAATTTTTAACCAGTGTAAGCCAGACTTTCCTAGGGGGCGGCCCTCTGCGAATTCTAAAACTCCTCGACATAAATCAGAACCAAGATGGTTTAGGTAGGGATGCATTGGATAAGCACGACCTCTGAAATCCAGGTTGTGTGGATAGTAAAACCCCTCCTCATCTTTCATTTTTCTAGCTACCTGCTCTCAAGAATAAAGACGGAATAATATTATAGGTGGAAGTAAAAAGGAACTGACCGAAGTATGACAATAACACAACAACAAACTTCTTACAGCAAGCTTAAGTTCCACGTCACAGCGTTGAGAGTGTCTTTCACTATTTTCCTTCTTAACAGAATTCTTTTTCCACTTCCACTTCCTAATTTCAGCCTCGTCTTCTGTATCAGGTTTCTCAGGAAGAGGAATCTGGAGTGAGAAAAAACAAGGGGGCAAAAAACCAATGACAACACTAAATAAGTTGCATTGTCAAGAGAAAATAATGAAGACTTTGCCATAAAATTATAAAAGAGTAGCCCGGTGCACAAAGCTCCTGCCAATGTGGGGTCCCAGGGAAGAGTCAGATCATATTGGGTCTATTGTATGCAGCTTTACCTGCATTGCAAGAGACTATTTCCGCGATTCGAACCCATTGCCCCAAGGTCACATGACAGTAACTTTGCCGTTGCATAAGGCTCCCCTTCTTTGCCAGAAAATTATGCCAATCAAAAACGTTTCAAGGCTAAATATAAACTCACATCTTCGCGGTCAACCAAGTCAGCAAGACGTCCTCCACTGGACCATATTCTTTCCACAACACTAAGAACGCTTTTGTTTATTCTCCATTTGGTATTACCAAGTGTATTTAGAGCCTAAAATATATGGGATTAGTGCTCTAGTAATAAATAAAATACCTTATCCAATAAGAAAACCATATCACTTCTACAAAAGCTCAATAGGATGAAACTGTTGTACAGATATTAAGAAAAAAAGTCTTCAGGTTCTTGCTGGTGGCAATAAATGCATATGTGAAAGTTGACGGTGGTTCAATGAAGAAGAAGAGAGAAAAGAAAAAAAAATTCCTCAATCCATCAAATATTCGAATTCATAGGAGAAAGCATAATTACTCCAAAATATTCAAACATATCTCATATGAAATTTTATAATAGTATCCTAGATATGCAAATATCAGATAAACAAGGAAACCATATGAATTAAAATAAGTTACAAGAAGAACAATTTTGTGATATAAGTACTCTTTTTCCACAAGTAAAAGCTGATGATCTAATCATGGAATCTTAGGTATCGATGACCATCAATTTCACGATCTGGCTTAGTTGGCATCTTCAAATTCCATCTCAAAAAAAAAACTGTTGAAAATATGAAAGAATTTATGATCCAATGAGCAATGGTGAGGTTTAATGATTATAACAGATATAAAACCTCGAAAACAGTTTCCATTGTCTTTCTGGGAGCCTTTTTAACTGCTTGCTTTTGTTGTCTTACTCCATGTGTTCTCATTACATAAGAGCGTAGATATAGATGTGCTCCCTTGTCAAACCTAGATAGAAAATAAAGTCATTCAATTAAATCAAAAACATTTTTTTTCAAATAAACGCAAATATACAGTTAACAAGGAAGCTGATTTCTTCAATGAGTCATCTTGACAAGCATTGTTGGTCAATCGATTAATCTGTATATTTCAAACCAATTATAACCTGTAATACTCAAAGTCATTGTATAAAAGAAAAGCAAATAACATATCATAGTAACAAGTCACAACAATGCATTTAAAATAGGTTATAAAAATTTCTGATTGAACCATGGCTATAAAACAAAGTAGCCAAGAGAAACTTTCAAAATGATCAAGTGACAGTACTATTTCACATATCTCAAGCCCACAATACTAGATCATAAAGAAGCATGTTGAGCAGAATTCCAATATTCAAGATTCATAAGAACCTACCCTGTCCAATTGACTGGAGGTACCAACATAGGCACGTAAGGAATAACCATGTGTCTTGCCTGTAAACCAGAAAATTATTGAGCAGGCTAATTTTGTCATACAAAAAGAGTAAATATAACAAGAATGTGAAGTGCTCAAAAGTGAATAAGCAAACACTCACTGTCCTGTCTAATCTTTGAAGAATCAATGGATCACATTCAATAACCCCATAACGACGACTGAGCTTCCTGTATAAAAAGAAGCAATGTTACTTTATGAAAATAAAAGGATTTCAACAGGCTTAAATGAAGGAATATTAACAGAATTTTACTTCGATTCCTTTGCTACACTTGAGCGTGTGTGTCTGAAGGCAGGTCGAATATCTGGTGGACCATCTGCTGACTGACTAACTGGGGGTTGTATATAAGCTGTATTCATTAACAGCTCAATCAAACGGCTTCCAACCTGACAAATGATATTTGTAATTACAACCAAAAGTATATACAGAAATAAACTTTAAAAATATAAAAGAAACTATACCATGGCCTGAGCAGCTTGACCCCATGGCTTGGAGTCATCTTGACGCCTCACAATCATCTTTACTTGGCGAATCTTCTTCTTCTTCATCAAACTTGTTACCTTCTTCCGCAAAAATTCTTGATCTTCTATCATGGTGTCACCTTCCACTTCTTCAGATTTATTTTTCTTTGCATTCTTCTTTCTTGTTTTCTCTAGAAACCTGTGGATTCTAACCTGATACACATGTACAAATCAGACCAATATAGAACGTGTGGAAGCAATAATGTATTGACAAGGAAACTAAGTATATAGCATGTATCATTGCAAATGGCCTTTAAATTACCAAATCAAGATTAAAGAGAAACAAAATGCTAAAGGAAATCCACAAATAAAATAGAAAAAATAAAGGAGACTTAAATTACCATCCACAGCTAAATAGAGAAAATAAAAGGAAATTCACAAAGTAAAAGCAGAAGATTAAATAAGTTAAATTAAAATCATAATATCCTAAGATGACAATTGTTCTGCCAAATGATACTGATAGAGTCACACCAGGTGAGTGCAATAATTATTTGTATGTCCTACATCTCCTAACTGGGGGATCAAATGACCTAGCTTAGCAATGGCTTTATGCTAGATAGTGAGTTTCACCCTTCTTTTATAATTATGACGAGTCATTTGCATTGAGCATAGAGTAATACATGATGTATGGGTAGGATCTTCCATGATGATAGCAAGGTATAATTTGGTACATTTGCTTTTACATTTTTCATTTTTCTCTTCTTTTTATGACTTCTTTTGAGATTCTCCTACCAGTTTCACTAACATCCTCCACTTATGTTTGCCTCCCGTTAGAATGAGGTGGGTAATAACAATTTAGTCAAGTTGTTAGAAGCACTACCATTTTTGTTATTCTAAGACACTAGAGTTGGAGTTTTGCATAACTTGGGGGTTTCTGTTGACTTACTGCTATTTCCAGCATTTCCTTTTACATTTATGAAGCTTGTCGTACTTTATCTCTCTGCATTAGACCTTATAACTAGTTGGATAAGTTTTCAATTAAATGGATTTTATTATTTTAATAAAGCGTTCTTGCAATTACTCAACAAAAAAATTAAAGTTTTGGCTTCCTCTAAACGAGATATAGGCAGCAAAAGAGAGATTTTTGTCGTTTGTGGATCACTAGGATAAACGCAATAACTAGGTATTGCATTGTTATAGTAGATTAATAGATAATCTGTACAAGAAGCAAATTCTCGAATATCAGAATCTGCAGTAAAATCCTTTGTTATTCAACATAGATGAAATAGTCATAGTTCCATTCATTGTTACACTATGAAATTAGAATGAAATAGAATCTGATTTCAATATATCATATCTCACCTTGTCCGATCCAAACAGAAGGTCCACATCTTTTTTTAGAATTAGTCGGCTTTAGTTTGTGGGATCATTTTCCTCAAGACCTAAGGGTAATGAAAAGAATTATAGAATGGATTGGTAATTTGATATTATATTGGTATGTGTGTGATGCTCTTGTACCTTATATTTGTCCAGTGTGAATGTTTTAAGAGTTCTGTTTAACATTGGTAATTTGATACTATATTGGTATGTGGGTGATGCCTTTGTACCTTATATGAATCTGTCCAGTGAGAATGTGTTAAGAGTAATGTTTAACATCTCAATGACACATTGACACGATGAATATACAGATTAACTGACACAAGGCACATTCCATTTAAGCATTTCTAGCCTTGGGAAGAGAGTTCACTAGGGGCATGACAAATTCTCTATTAAGGAAATAGTCAACTTGTAGTTAAGACATACCAGATTTTTAACTTCACTAAATATTTACAGTCTCCAAGGATTATACTTGTTACTAGAATGAAGTCAATTAAGCTGGTGGCTCCCAAAATTTTCAAAAGGGTAAATTGAGATTTTAGTATTTGCCAACCTGCTTGCTATTTTACCAAAAGAACCATGAAGATAGTGCATAGTTATGACAACAAAGTAAATAAACAGCAATGTGAAAATGCACCATAAGAAGGTATTAGCACCTCTTGCTCAATGGCGTCGCCAACTTGGCATGCAGCATGAACTAGATGAACACTCCCATGTCCATTGTTAGTCATCACAAGACCCATGAGCTTGTGCATAGTGATCACAGCCATCATATCTGCTGGAAGAAGATTGAAGAACGGAGCATGTGATGACTTAGACTTCTTCATATCCTTGCATATCTCCTGTTCTGCAGCTATAGCATCCTTGAATGGCTCAAACCAGTCCAAGAGCAAGGACTTTACAAATGGCAAGTTTGGGGCAAGCTTCTGCTCACACATATCCATCAAGAGTTCCTTGTACTCTTTTGCTGCCTGCTCCCAAGCTTCAGTCTCTATCTTTACTTGTCTCCGGTGCAGAGCTATATACTTGCCTGAAAGCATTCCTGCTATCATCCTCGGTGACTTCTGAAACTGCTGGTTCAGCTTAACCTCAGTAACGATCCCATCATCATTGTGCTTGCCTCCACCTCCACTAACGTCGTTACGCATCTCCTCAATTGTCGAGGTATCTTCATCCGCGTCAGTAGAAGAGACCGCCTCTGCAATGCTAGTGAAGCTCCTGGAATTCGTATGTAGCCCCGTAACCTCCCAAACTGATACATCCGTGTGCCCCATCCTTCGAAACCGAACATCCAAGAGTCTAGCGGCAAGGAACGGGTCAAAGATCGTATTTTCCTTGCACAAAATTGAATTTGTAGAGGAACCCAGAAAGCACGAGGAGGTAGGGAACTCGGCCGGCCGGTCACCAGAGAACCTGAGGCTTCGGGAGGAGCGGCATGCCGTTCTTGCAATGCCGCGCCACATTTGTATGCTGCGAAATGAAGCCGAGATCTAACAAGAGCTTATCGAACTAGAGTATATTCACTGATATGAGACTCGCGCGGATGAAGACAGCTTCATCGCGCATCAAACTCCGACATTAGGGTGAGAAAAGGAGCAGGAGTGCCGATAGGAGGCGAGAGCGGAGGCGAAACAGAAGATGCGTCCTTGAGTAGTGGATAAAGATAAACTTTGGAGGGTTTGATGAGGCGGCGATAGCTGTGGCGGTGGCGGCGCTTGAGGAGCGCAGGGATAAACGCGGCGGCGCCTTCAAGCGGAACAGAACGCGGCCCTTAAACCCTCTTCTCTCTATTTCCAGTGAGGAAAAGATTTTTTTT
>JBBUKS010473220.1:0-17697 GCA_038050645.1 Hedychium gardnerianum
ACAAGAATAATACTATTTTTATCTTTTTCATGTTGTATTAACAATAATACATTTGAATGTTAAATTTTAGTATAAATTTGAAAAAATATTTGAATGTAATTTTTCGTAGCTGCTACAATTGTAGAAGTTGTGAATATTATTCAATAGTAATAATATTGATAATTTGTTATTATGTTTTTATTTGTTTATGTAGGGTTACAACGCTTCTAGTTTGGTCCAACTCTATCTTCTCATTAGATATAATAGATTTAATGACAATGTTTGATTAGACTCAGTACACCCACGACGACTGCATCAATGTATATTTTATAATTATAGTAAATGAAGCCAAAGCCTCTGACACACCATACTGCCCATCCATATTTTGTGGGGTTGGACTTGATTAAGTATTTGACTACCTGAACTAATCATAGCTGATATTTATTTGGATTTAGTCCACTAAATATGAATCTTGCAACAATATGCTCAAACTGATGAATATAAGGCCATTAGATATATCTTCTATCCTCTTAATAACAAAGATGATCATTGACATCTTATGGTCGTAGACCTAGACGAAGGTAAAATAATTCATTATAACTCTCTCAGTACTACATAAAATTACCCTACTATCTTTGAAAAAACTGTAAGTATTATGTTATACATGCTTTTTTCCTCTTAGTTTTGATATGTAATGATTACTAATGTCATTTACGTGTAGGTGGGGTTTTTTAAGAGTCTAAATGACTCATACTTTGAGATGTGGCATCAAGGTTTAGAATCAGTTTCCCAAAGAGAGTTTCAAATGATTCAAGTAATTGACCCCACACAAAGGAAATCATAAGTTTTTGCTGCTACATCATATTCTTGATTGCAATTAGGTTTATACAAGTTAAACATATTTTCTTGCAGGTTAGATTGTGCTTTTTTGTGATGCGCTATGCGAGGAGTTTGATGTTTCAGAGATCAGCCAATTTTAGCCAAGTTGAAATGAAAGCTTATAGATTTAGGGTTGAACATAAAATTATGACAGACAAAAATTGGTTGGTGCAAGTGTGATGTTGTATGTAATATCATTGATAAAATTTAAATTGTATATTTGTAATAAAACAAATTGTGTGATATGATGGTTTTTTTTTTGATATAGAGTTCGCATGATGTTGATTTTGTTGTATCAAATTTAAGTGTGTATTTGTTAAATCATGTTGTAGAAGCTACAAGGTCGTAGCTACTACAACGTGAAGTCTATGTTGTAGCAACTACGGGCATGCAGCTACAATAATTTTTTTTTATAAAATCATGTTGTAGCAGTTATGAGCCTATAGTTGCTACAACGTGAAGTTTGTGTTGTAGCAACTTTAGGCCCATAGATGCTACAATGTGGTAACATTTTATTATTAAATCATGTTTTGTAGCCCATAGTTGCTACAACGTGGTAGCAATATTTTTATTAAATATTATTGTAGCAGCTATGGGCCCGTAGTTGCTACAACGTGAAGTATGTGTTGTAGTAGCTACGGGCCCGTAGCTGCTACAATGTGAAGTCGATGTTATAGTAGCTACGAGCCCGTAGCTGCTACAACATGGTAGTATTTTTTTTATTAAATCAAGTTATAGCAGCTACAAAGCCCTAGCTGCTACAACGTGAAGTCTGTGTTGTAGCCTCTACGGGCCCGTAGCTGCCTGCTAAAACGTGAAGTCTGTGTTGTAGCTGTAGGATCAGTGGACAGGCTATAGGGGGGTAAATAGCCTGCAATTTAAATAAACACTTTCTCTTACTTTTTACTAAGAATGGATACACACTAATTAAATAAAACAAATATAAACATAAAGACAGAGGCACAAGAATATACTTGGTTACAACCTAAGTGGTTGTTAATCCATGACAGGTGAAAGCTCCACTAAAGTCTCCTTCATGAAGGAAGAGTAGTCTCTTACAATCTTTGAAAGCACAGACTTGGAAAATAACAAAACGAGTTGAAAGAATAGAGTGTGTTATTGAAAACTAGAGGACACAACCTCTATTTATAGCAAAATGGTCGAAGTGACCATTTTGCTAACGTGAAAGTCATGGGAGCGCCTCCATTGCTTGGGGGCGCTTCTAATGGATTGAAACTGATCCATTGCTGATCTGGCAACTCTGGGGGCACCATGGTTGACCTGAGGTGGCTTCCAGATCCTTATCCGTTGCAATGAGTCTGGTGGTCGGGGTGCCTCCATTGCTCCGGGGCGCCTCCATTAAACTTGCCGGGTGAGGCACCTCCGAGCATTGGGGGCGCCTCCAATGTTTGGGCGCTTGAGGCGCCTCCATTCGATGGGGGTGCCTCCAGCGCCTGGCGGGTGAGGTGCCTCCAACTGCTCCAGGGCGCCTCCAGTCCTTCCGATCGCTTGGGTGATCTCTAGTCATCCGAAGTTGAGCTCACCCGAACCCAACTTTGACCTTCTAATCAAGCAGGCTTCCTCCCCAGCTTCTCGTCCCTCGGACTGCATCCTTCTCGCCTCGCGTCCCTCATACCACGTCCTTCTTGCTCCATCGGTGCACTCTTCCCCAGCTTCTCGTCCCTCAGATGCACCGAGCCCGTCGACTCGCTTCCCATGTCATCCTTCTCGTCCACTGTGTCTTCCGCTCGACTTCTCGTGTTCCTAAGTTCCTGCACACTTAGACACAAGGATCAAAACACACATGACCTAACTTAACTCGGTTAATCATATTAAAACTACCTTGGTACTTACACTTACAAATACCTCAGAACTCTTTTTGCTACTCCAAAATGGATCTGACTTGATTCTTGCATGAATTTGGATAGTAAACATGTTGCAAACATTATATCAGGTCTAGTAGTTGTTAAATACAAAAGACTTCCAATAAGACTTCTATATGTTGCAACATCAACCTTTTGGGCTCCATCTTCTTTCTTTAACTTCTTGTTCACAATTAATGGAGTGTCGACAACTTTACATCCCAATAAATTAAACTTTTTGAGAACATTTTCGGTATACTTTATTTGAGAAATGAAAATCTCATTTTTCATTTGAGATACTTCAATTCCCAGAAAATAATGTAGTAGCCCCAAATCTGTCATCTCATAGGTGCTCATCATATCCTTTTTGAAATGATGAATCATGTTTTCATCATTGCTTGTGAAGATTAAGCTATCAACATATATTGAAACGATAAGAAAAACATCTCCCCTTCTTAAGACATAGAGTGTATGCTCATTTAGACTTCTTTGGAAACCTTTCATAGTAAAATATTTATCAATCTCAGCATACTAGGTTTGAGGAGCTTGCTTCAAACTATAGAGAGCTTTTCTCAACTTGTAGAATTTGTTTTCTTCCCCTTTCACAAAGAAACCTTGTTGTTGCTCCACATATACTTTCTCTTCTAGAACACCATTCAGAAAAGCTTACTTGACATCAAGTTGATAAATCCTCCATTTCTTTTGTGTAGCAAGAGCAATCAATGTTCGAATAGTCTCCAATCTTGCAACAAGAGCAAATGTTTCATAGAAGTCAATACCTAGTTTTTGAGAAAATCCTCTCGCCACAAGTCTTTCCTTGTATTTTTGGATGCTTCTATCTTGATTAAATTTTGTTTTGAAAATCCATTTGACTCAAATTATTTATCAATCTTTTGGATGATCAACAAGTTGCCATGTTTGGTTTTTCTCAATCATAGCGGTTTCATCATGCATGACTTTTCTCCAAACTTCATGTTAATTGGCTTCTTTAAAGCATTCTAGTTCAACTTCAGAAATTTGCATGATTCATATATTTCACTTAATCGTCGAGTTCATCTCGGGAGATTTTTTGAAGAAAATGAACTACTAGAAGTTATCAAATTTGATGGAGTTTGTGTTGGTGCAGGGAGCATCAGATAATCAAACCTGGTTTTGATATTGACAAAGATTCAAAGTTAAACTGGTGTAGGGAGCACCAGACAATTTTTTTTTTGTGTTTTCGTTTTACAAATAGCCCACTAATCAATCTTATCATATTTAAAACTAGGATATAAAGAATAGAATACTTGAATCGCTTGTTGTGCCAATACAAATGATTCATATCTCTTATACAATCTCTTATAATTTATTTCAACCAAATTATAATATGAATGCACCTTCATCCCTCTAACAGGGTCAAACCAGCGACACATAAATAAAATAACTCGTATTTCTGGGTCATGGTATTCTATCTCTATTATTTCATCCAACAAAGCATAAAAATCATTGTTTGCATCTCCATCGTTGGATGACTAAACACAAACCCCACTATTTATTATAGTTTTTTTCATTCCATATTCTTGAGTATGAAAATTATATCCATTTATGAAATATATTGTTCAAGCGTATACCATTGCTTTTGGACCCCATGTCGGATGGATTAATAATTCTTTCTCAACGTGAGTTTGATTAACATGAACCTAAAGTCAAATAAATATATTATTCATTTAAAAGTTAAGATATGTGTAAACCAATTTCAGATTGTCGACTTACATATGATTTGAACCATTATGCAAATTCTTCATCGCAAAAGCGATCAAACTATTGTGTCAACATTTCAAAATATAAGTTTTGGAATATCTTACCATAAAAAAATTATAACACAAACATCTTTACGACATCAGAAATACAAAAAATAGGAAATATGTACTCACTCGTAATATGACGATACTTCTGGATAATTCAGTAAAATATATATTTGGACTGTTCGTCATTCTTGACCAGTTAAGTATCTCTGCTTACATAGTCCACTTGGTCAACCAAGGTAGTTGAAAATTAAGAATAAGTTCAAATTGGGATCAATAGGACCCTCATCATTTCTTCCCGGTCTCCGCCTTTTGCTATGAACGTGTGACTCAAAATAATATAATGCAAAGGTTGTTACCTCCTCCATAATGTATGCATTAACAATAGAGGTTTCAATCTTTATCTTATTTCTTAATTTTTTCTTCAAATGATATAAGAATCTAATTGTAATAAAATGAATTATATTATATATTAATATATAATAAAAATAGTCATTTTTATGAAGAATTTATGAAGTATAGAAGATGAAAATTTTACCTTTCAAATGGATACATCCATCAAAAATAGATTGGACATCCAACTTTGGCCTCATTTGGCAAGTGAACCAAAAGATATTCCGTTGAATGAAAAAATGAGGGTGGAAAGATCATTTCTAAATTACACATAATGATTGGAATGTCTCCCTCTAACGTCTCCATATGTGAATGTCTTAAAACTGTTGAGCAAATATCATGAAAGAAAATGCTTAACTCCATAATGACATCCCATACAAAATTTGGTAAGAGTTCCTTAAAAGCAATAAGAATGAGTCTTTCCATGAATATATGATAGTATACTTTTCAAATCAATCAATTTGCATTCATTCAAATCGACACATCTCCCTAGATTAGAGACATAACCATCTGGAAATATCAAAGATTTCAACTATTCATAAACAACACGTCTCTGATCCTTATTCAATGTATAAACTGTCTTTGGCTTTGATCCCCTACTACTTTCATCGACATCAAGAGTCGGTCTTTTACAAATGAGTCACATATCTTTTCTTGCATTCAGATTGTCTTTTATTTTTTCGACGATATCCATCACTGTATTTATCAGATTATCAAAATCATTCTTCTGAATATGCATTACATAGAGATTATGATAAATAAAATGACTATATAAATATGGTAAATCCCAAAATATACTTCGTTTAGTCCATTTATGTATACTTCCATATTCATATGTTGTACAATGTGACTCCTCAATAACAGATGAAAAGTTAAACACTCGCCATCAAATTTGTTCACCTGTTAATCTCAATGGCGGAGGTATTTTTGCAATTCTATTCTTAATGAATTCATCTTTATTCTTTATGAAATTATGATTTGGTGATAAAATTATCTATGACAATCAAAATAACTCAGCTTCTTCTCATGTTTCAATCTGATTGACTTTGATCTCTCCAAACATATTGGACATCCTAAGATCCCAGTGATACTCCATCCTGATAGCATGTCATAAGCCGAAAAGTCACTTATGATCCAAAGAAGAGCAACCTTCATTACAAACATCTAATTAGTATCAACATCATATATAGGAAAACCTTGATCCCATAGTTGTTTCAGCTCTACAATTAGTAGTTGCATATAAACATCTATTAACTTCTTCGGATTTTGCAGGACAGGCACAACCAATGTTAAAAATATATAGGGTATTTTCATGCATATCACAGGTGAAAGATTATACGGAGTTAAGATAACTGACTAATAAGAATAATTTCTTCCTGATTTGCCAAATGGAGTAAATCCATAAGCACAAAGACCTAACCTAATGTTTCGAGTCTCTTTCGCAAATTTCGGATATGTTCTATCAAAATTTTTCCAAACCTCTGCATCTGATGGATGACACATTAGTCTCTCTTCTGTTTGATGATTTGTATGTCAAGTCATGTGTTCAGCAATGATCTTTGATACATAAAGTCTTTGTAATCTAGGAGTTAAAAGCAAATAAAATAACTGACTGTATGATTTACGTCGTTGTTCACTCCTTCTAGTGCTCTTGTACCTAGCTTGATTACATAATTCACAAATATTTATATCTTTATCATCTCCCTAATATAGCATACAACCATCTCTGCAAACATCAATTCTTTCCACCGGAAGATCTAATTCTTTCACAAGTAATTTTATACTATAAAAATCATTAGGTATTATATGATTATGCAGCAATGTCTCTTCAATAATTTGAACAAAATCATTAAAATAATCTTGGGACACATTATACTCTGTCTTGACATTTAACATTCTTGCGGTGAGAAATAATTTAGTATGATTGTCACAATCAACCCATAATGGTTCATCTATAGCACTCAATACTTCCTGAAATTGAAGATATGCCTCATTATTCGCATTTTCATCTACACCTGGTGTTTGTACCTCCTCCAACGGTGATGCATAAGTAGAAAATATTTGTTCAACTATTGGAAGACTACTAGAACTTGCACCAGTCGGTTCGGGAATAAAATTCTAACTCGCTGCATCAACTACCATCCTCTAATATGAATTTAATTGATCATAATAACTCTGATCCCCACTAACTGAGACTTGTATGTTTTGTCCATAATTCTCATCAGATATGAACGATTCTCCATGACATGTCTAATTATAGTAATTGGAGGTAAAATTAAATCTATAAAGATGTTCTAAAACTTTATCATAGTGTAAATATTTACCATTATGACACTTTCTGCACGGACATCTTATCTTATTCTCATCCATATACTCAATATTACTATATGCAAATTCAAAAATTATTCCAACCCAGCCATAAACTAATCAGGTAAACTCCAACATCCAGGTAAATTCTTTTTATACATCTAACTTCTTTCATTTTGTATTTTGCCTGTTTCTAATTTATTAAAACATTAATAAAAACTACTAAACAACACACTAATAGTCAATATGTACTTAGTTCACATACAAATGGAGAAACACATACGGTAAAGAAAATGAAAACATAAGTTAGTACACTAATGAAAACATTAGACTACAGTAAACTAATGGTTAATATGAGTGTAGGTATACCTAACAAAAGTCAACAAAGACGAGTGTCTCTCCAAACACGTCAAATATAGACCTGCACAAACAATATTATGAAATTAACAATCAAATTTAAAGGTCGATAAACAAATATATGTGTGGCCTCGCGACCATCAACATATTATATCTCGCGACTAGCTCGTGGCCAGCGACCAGCCGAGGACAGCCGCGGACAGACTCGGACAGATGCGGACATCCGCGTATTGTCCCAAATAGCCACGAACAACCACGGATAGCCAAGGGCATCTACGGTCGACCGCGATCGGCCAAGGGCAGCCGCGGACAACCAAGGATAGCCAAGGGCAGGCACGGCCGGCCAAGACCAGCCTGCGGCCATCCAAGACCAGTCGCGGCCATCCAAGGCCAGCCACGACCACCCACGACCATCCAAGGCGGGCTGCCCGTCGGAGAGGAGAGGAGAGGGTATGGGGAGAGGGATCGGAGCTTACCAGCCGGAGATCATTGTCGTCGAAGGGGATCGCCACCGCCAGCCGCCGAGAGAGAGGAGAGGAGGGTTACGGTAAGGAGGGAATCAGATTGATGTTTAGATTTTTGAGTTTTTTTGCCGACGAAAATTATTCGTCCCTAAATTTATCGCCACGAATCCTTGGATTCGTCTCCAATCGACGATGAATATAGGATTCATCGCCAATTCGGTGACGAATACAGGATTCATCGTCATTTCGGTGATGAATACAGGATTTGTTGCCATTTCGGCGATGAATACAGGATTCATCGTCGAATTGGTGATGAATCCAAGGATCCGGTTGATAGACCTATAGATCTCGGAATGACATGAAACTAGTTCCTATGTGTTCGTCTAGTTCTCCTAATTATGTCCATACCCTCAAAAATTAATTTTACCCAATATATTGAGATCAGTGATTTTGTGTCTGAAAGATTCAATTCGTGTTTAAAAAATAAATAACAGATCAAAAATATATTGGGTAAAATTGATTTTTGAGGGCATGGAGATAATCAAGAGAACTAGATGAATAAATAGGAACTGGTTTCATGTCATTCTGAGCTTTCTAGGTCTATCAACCGATTTCAGAGGATTTTTTTTTAATTTTGGACCAATTCTGCGATGAATCCATGGATTCGTCGCAGATTTGGCAACGAATCACCTAGTTCTTCTAATTATATACATTCTCTCAAATATCAATTTGATCCATTATATATTTTTCATAGCTAAGTCAATTAGATAAACTTTAATCGACTAATGACTCAGTTAAAACAATACTAAAATGAGTTATGTATTAAATATGTTAGATCCAATTCTTGTTAAAAAAAATTACTGATCTCAATATTTTGGATAAAATTGATGTTTGATGGCATGAAAATAATTAGGAGAACTAGATGAATACATAGGAATTGATTTCATGTCATTTTGAAATCTCTAGGTCAATCAATCGATTTCGAAGAATTTTTTTCATTTTGGACCAATTCTGCGATAAATCCATGAATTTGTTGGCAAATCTGCGACGAATCCATGGATTCATCGCAGAATTGGTCCAAAATAAAAAATAAAAAATAAATGCATCCGAAATCGATTGATGGACCTAGAAAGCTCAGAATGACATAAAACTGGTGTCTTGTTATTCGTTTAGTTATCCTGATTATTTCCACACCATCAAACATCAATTTTACCCAAAAAATTGAGATCAGTGATTTATTTAACACGAATGTGTCCAAAATATCCAATTCGTGTTAAAAAAATAACTGATATCAATATATTTGGTCAAATTGATGTTTGAGAGCATAGACATAATCAAGAGAACTGACGAACAGTAAAAAACTAATTTCATGTCATTCCGAGCTCTCTAGGTCAATCAACTAATTTCGAAGGATTTTTTTTATTTTGGATCAATTCTGCGACAAATCCTTTGTTTCATCGTAGATTTGGTGATGAATTCTGAATTCATTACAATTCTGTGATGAATATTTAATTCGTCACAAATTTTGCTACAAATGTAATATTCGTCGCAAAATCGATGACGAATATTGTATTTCGTTGCTAAATTACAACGAATTTGGGATGAAAAAATTTTTATTGCTAATTTGTGACAAAATTCTTGCATTGCTAATTAGCGATGATTTATGTTTTTGTCGCAAAATTTGTTGCAAATTTGGGATAAAAAATTTTCATTGCTAAATTTCGTCCCTAAAACACTATTTTTTTTGTAGGGCTGTAAACAAGCTAAGCTGAGCCAAGTTTTTGGGTTTTTAAGCTTGTTTGATAAGGTAACCGAGCTAAGCCGAGCCGAGCCTAAAATGAACCGAGTTTTTGAAATGATTGTTCAAGCTTGACTTGGTTTATTTATTATGAGTTTATCTTGTTTGAAGCTTGGCTTGAGCTTGGTTCATTTAGATGTTATTGAACTCTCAATTCAAGCTTGACTTGAGCTTGATTTGTTTAGATGTTATCGAGCTCTCAATTCAAGCTTGTTTGATTGTTTCAAACTTTTGTTTGTTTGATTGGTTATTGAGCTTGATAATTCAAACTTATTTATTTATTTTATTTTATTTTTGTTTGTTTATTTAGCATGTTGATAAGAGTTTTATTAATGAACATGGTTTGCGAACGTTGTTCACGAACGTTTTCACGAACATTAACGAGCTGAACATATATGTGTTCAAGCTTGTTTGTTTAGTTTAATGAGTTGTTCAAGCTTGTTTATTTAATTGATCTTATGTATATTGAACGAACATAAAAAAGCTTTTACCAAGCCGAACACCAGCTTGTTCACAAACATTTGGTTCATTTACAACCCTATTTTTTTGTAGTGATAGCATTATATTCTCAGGTTGAAGAATCTCAATCGATTGGCAGTCGCAAGGCAAATATTCTATTTGCTAATAATTGACCTAAGTTATTAGTTGATTGGTCCAAATAGATCAACTTAGTGTTTTTATGTATCGGTCATCATAGGCCCGAGTCTAACTTTTAAAAAGACTCTTAAATCATAACGTGCATTCATATTCTTTTATTTCCATAATAACTTTTGCTTATGTTGTAATTTTATGAGAAATTTATTCAAACATTTAGTAAGCATATGAATTCATACCTTCGTCTTAATTAAAATTTCTTATAATAGATTAATATAATTTTAGTATTATCATAAAGTAATGAAAATAACAAAGACTTGAACAGAAAGCTCACTCTACCTTCTTCGAAAGTCTACAAAATTAATGGAGTCACAAACATTTTTCTCTTTCAATTCAAGATCTCAAAGAATATACACAAATTTCTTTCCATCTATTAAGCAAGTCGAGGAATCTATTCATACTTTTGAAAGAAAAATGCTCTAAACTAATAATCGTAGAAAAGTAAGAGATTGAAGAAATCAAATCTTCCAGCTACTGAAAAATGATTCCACCATCAGATCTTTCGTCATTTTTTAAGAACTAAAAAGGGGAAAGAAGAGAAAAATGTTTCTTCGATTGATTTACGAGAAGGATTAAAGTGCGAGGGATTATATTGGTCAATTTACACTACTATATAATATTTTTTTTTCAAAATTATAGGCCCCAAAAAAATGGGTTTAAGTCGGATTACTCTTTTGTCTTCTAATAGGCACAACCTTAAGTCATCAGTTGATTGGATTTACACTAATTGGGTAGTCAAATTATAAATCTAAAACACTTAGAGTATTGTTTATCAGCCACCAGTTGACTCACATTCAAACTTCAACCACATCTATTATCTAGAGCAAGTTGACATCTACTCATGTCCCTTACATACAAGTCACTCTACTTAAATTTCTTATAAAGTCTTTTCCATGCCTTGATGTCTTCTTTTGTAAGTTACTTATTCCTCGGATGCATCAAGCTCTTAGCTTGCTCTTCATGCTATCTTTGACACCTTCATTGACATAGTGCATCTCCTAAGATTGTTTGTGCTCTGATGCTCCTTATCCTGTGATCCCTCGTATGTACGTGTCATTAATTTTTTTTTGGTCTCTATGTCGAACCATTAATTACCTTACGCACAATAAGTTAACCTATATATTTGATTATAAATATCGCACAACTTCACAAACATATCAGATATAATAACAAACCTAACTTAAATTCTTTATATAACTCATCAAAGTAATTATCTGCCTAATTACACATAAAGGGATGAATGTTCAAAAAAAAAAATCAATTGATATATAAATATTTCTAAATAATGTTCACAGTATATTAGATTTAATATCGCTAAATTGAATATGTACAAATAAGCAACACCTTTTTAAATAAAAAAATATTTAATACTTTTCTAATCTTTTCCTAACCTTGAACTAAAACATCCCATTGTCCATCCCATTTAAATAAAATTTTCATTTAAGTTGATGGTGTGGCATGATTGAATTACATTGAGTTTATTGTATCTTATTCTACATAGAAGTTATTTACACGATTTAAACTCGTGACCTCCAAATTATATGATAATAATTTTATCATTGCACCAATACTTCCTTTATGAGATTAAAACTTAAATATTCTAATAAATTTAATATTTATAAAATTTTGTTCAGAAGATTTTTGATAGATTTCTTAATTAACTTGATTTTATACAATAAATACTCAATAACTTGGAGGATCTATATGATTTTATTTTTCAAAATGGAATTCTTTAAACATTCCACTCCACACCCCTTATAAATCTTATAGTATAGCTATTTCATGTAATTTTAAAAAAATCATTAAAATTTCACTTCTCAATTAAGTAGTTAATAAAAATTAATCTTCAATGGGAAAACATAAAAGTCAATGGGAGTGATTGATAGACAAAAGATAAGTGAGAATGTGATTCAAGCCTCTTATTATCATTAATATGCTAATTAAGTCGATTTCAAATTAGCTTGATAATAGGATTTTTTTTTTATAAAGTGTTCTATTTCGCTTCCTCTCAATTAAGTAGTTAATAAAATTAAGCAACAACAACAATAGAATATTTTGATTAAAATATAATCAAGTAACTTGTACTTCAAATTTATCAAGATGAAAAATTATTTATTTTAAAATTAATCGAATGAAATTTAGACATTTAAATTATCAAAAATATAATATAATATAATTAAGTGCTAAAGGTAAAAGTCAATGGGAGTAATTGATGGACAAAGATAAGTGACAATGAGATTCATGCCTTTTGTCATCAATAATATGCTAGCTAAGTCGATTTCATGTTATCTTGATAATTATTTTGATTTAAAATCGTGTGTGATTGGGAACTTAATCATTTACACGATAACTTAAAAAAGGAATCAAGAAATGAATTTAAGAATTAATTGTTTGGTGGACCAATGCATTAAAAAGTAAACCGGACAGGCAACACCGTGGAGATTTTTGAAGTATGGTGTCACACCACGAATCCAAAACCGACACGACGTCAACCCTGAAGTTCCGTTTACTTCGAAAGACAGAATTACTGAAGTTTTTTTTTTTTTAAGTTTGTTTGGAATAAAATTAGTGAAAGAATGGAGTAGATTGATTTTAATCAGCTTTAGCACAACAATAATGAAGAGAGAGTGCGTGTGAAAGACTATCCACCAAGGGTCACCTATTTCATATCAGACAATCGCTTTAGTCATTCGCTCTAGCCTCGAGATATGACCGAGTTAATCACTGTGTGATAAAATTATCGTATTTAAGTAAGAGCTAAATTTTGATAAAAATCATAGATATATTCTCTCACGTGGAATCTATTTTGATTTTCTTCTTTACATATGCTTATAGGATGAGTAGTGTAAGATGCACGGGTCAATATATAACTTTTTTTGCTATATTTAATCATTCGCTCTAACTCCTTATCTCAGATAGACCTAGCTATTTGGAGGTCTATAATATTTGTTAGTCGACCTAACAGTATCGAACAATCTCAATTCCAAATATTTTGAACTTAACAAATACAGACTAATTTGATACAACTTCAATATACACTGCTTAAAATAACGCAAATGAATATGTATTTTATTTCCTTTCCCCTTCTCACTCTCAAATTTACCTCTCCAACCCTCTAATGGCTTTTATCAAGTAGAACTTACCATTTTCAATATGACAATCAGATAAGTATAAGTCCAAAACCTGCAAATTAAAGAAAAATATATCACAAAAAATAAGGGTAGTTTTGGAAAGTAAAATATGCAGTGATGGGATGCTAATAAATGACAAAGAAATGTTCTTTTATGATTCCAATAAAAAAGAATGTCCTTTTGATTTTTGATCTCAAATGGGATGAATATTCAAAAAGTTGATTTTTAAGTGTATATAAGTTGTACTCTGAATCTATCTAATAAGAAAACTAGGGAAAAAGTAGTCTAGATGCAGAATTAGTTGGGCAAAGTCTGAATATCTTTTCTAGATTATCAAAAAATATAAAAATAGAAAGCATTTCCCTTTACCAGGTGAAACCTCACCTCCATCAAACCCACCTCTATTTCTGCCTTCACATCAGCCAAACCCACCTTAACGGACTCTTCAATGTCTGTCTACGATGGCCCTCTGCAGGTAGGCGGGATGATCAGGTCGAGTAGGCAAAAATCTACCAGCAAAGGAAAGAAGGATCAGAAAAAATATTTATTTCTCTTGAATCACAGTTAAACAAGTTTTTCCTTCTACACTTCTACCGGAATTTTTTTCACAGTAATGCTATTTTAAATGAAATAATATTAAGTATCAAAGAAAGAGACTGATAACTAAAAGTTCACTGTTAATGATATGTCCAAGTATGTGCCTTATTATTATTTCCTGAAAGTCTAGTATGTTGCAATAATTGAGAATTTATACTAGGAAAAAGCAGATTTATCTCTTTCTCATGGTATATAAGACAAGTACTGGCTCAATATATATTTCTGAACTCTGTTTTTACAATGCATGACATAGTTGAAGATTTATCATTTCTTTTTAGGAATGATGTACAATTATCTCTAATGCCATTGATAAAAAAAATTGAAGTCTTCATGCAAGCTAAATATGGATTTCTGATCTATGTTTCTTTCTTCTAAATTGATATGATGACATTGAGGTGCAGACATTGTATGCCACTGATTCAGAAAGGTTTCTTTTTTAAGCACAATTTTTGTTTCGTCACCCGAACAGATAACTTGTCGTCTCTAAATTATTGGCTTCTCACCACATGAATGAAAAGGACATAAAACAGCACAACTTTGCCAAAAAACTCTCTCTGAGCCTAAATGTGGATTTGTTGATATTGACATTTCAGTTTTGAGTTGTATTGATTTAACACAGGGATACAAAGATTGTTCTTGATAATGATTTTCACAATAACAATTGGATGGTTGATGAGGTTCAATTTGAAGATAACATAGAAAAACCTATACCGGATTAATCATTGATTTAACACAGGGATATCAGGATTGTTCTCAGTAATGATTTCTCACAAAAATAATCTGCTGGTTGATGAGATTCAAATTTGTAGATAACATAGAAAAGCCTATCCATGATAAATCACCTTGCAACAAGCCAAATTAACATAATATTTAAACTGTTAATGATCCAAATTTAGTGACAAATTCATGCTTTTTTATTAAAAAAACACAAGATTAGACTGAAGCTATGCCCATTTGAAAGGCCAACAATACAAATAGTAGTACTTCAGAGTATTTTGGTTTTGTTAATGTCTTGTCTTTATCATAAATTGCAGTTGAAGGAGAATTTATCAGCCCAAGATCTTAAGAAAGAATTAGTCACAACAATATGCTCTGCAGCATGTTCCTCAGTTACCAGTGAACTATTTAACAAGCTAAACTTTTCGAACCACTAGTAAATGCAAGGACATAAAAAATGCTGGATTTTGCACAGTGAAATGTGATGATATCTCAACTAATTACTTCAGAAGTAATCTTGACTCTAGGAGAAGACATTCTTTTTGAGTTCAACAAGAGACCGATCTGGACCAGAGTGGATTTCCAATTGATTTATCCAAAAGCTTACATGATCAATGGCCAACCAGTCCTGAAGATTAACATCTGAAAAAGCTTAGTAAGGTCAATTCACAATGATATTCCATAAAGCTAAAGTAATTCAACTCTTTATGGGAACACAAATGGTTAGTTTAAGCATGGCCCAAGTAAATTGCACTTTTACAAACCACATCAAAGACATAAGTTGATCTCAGACTTGGGTGAAATGACTGAGAGTTACATTGGACCAAAAATCTTGACCATCAATCTTAATCAATTGTTGTAAAAGGGCATTCCAGTACATGAAACTTCCGCCAATGTAGGATCCCGAGGGGTCAAACTTTGAGTCTATTGTATGCAACTTTACCCTGTATTGCAAGAGACTGTTTTTGCCACTCGAACCCATGACCATAAAGTCACACGGCAACAACTTTACCATTACGCCAAGGCTCTCCTTCAATCTTAATCAATTGCTATGACGATAGAAAATGTCTAAATAGCCAATTCAAAATGGTTAGAACTCATGCTCCTTGTTATAATTTATTAGACACATGATTAAGTTAATTTAAGTTACCCAGGGAAATGCTACTCATTATCAAGGAATAAAAGCCAAACAAAGCAAGGAAATGTGTAAAAAAGGTCATTACAATGATGAACAAAAGATTGAAATAGTCGATCCCAGCCAATTGTTGTAGTATATTAGAACGTCATTATAGTAATTAAGCTACATGGGAAATGCCTATTCATTATCAAATACTAAAAAATAAATGAAGGAAACTCTGGTAAACAAGATCATCACTCATTCACAAACACATCTAAGAGTGGAGTATATAGGAATAATAATGCACAGATGCATCAAAATCCAGGCTAAAAAAAGATACAAAGCCAAAACTGCAATTAGATTCTACATCAAACTGCTAAACTCTGGACAGCTAAGGCATCTTTCTTGCTACCAAGAGCTCCATTTATTAGCAATAAAATTACAGCATCTTTTGACTACAGTCTCACGAAGGCTTCACATGGTCCATGGTGTTTTTCACCAAAAACACTACAATGCTCAAACACAGTAACATCATTGCAGTGAATAAGGAACTGCTGATCTAACATATAAATAGTCTATTTTACTGAAATGTTTCTGTCAAATTTTACATGGAAAAAAAAGATAGCAAAGACTATTGTCTCGTTCAAATACTTGGTTCCCAAATATCAGTACATAAAAAAACATTCCTTAATAAGCTGAAGATTAAGACAATGAAAGCATTTAGTGTCCTTTCTTCCCTATCAGAAATTTTGGGCATAGTGAGCTAGAAATTAAACAAAAAATTCAGCTTAGTATTGCAAAGTAGGGTCACGAAGTTACAATCACTCTGGTGATGTAAGATATAACAATTTATGTGCCTAAATGACTTCTAAGTTCCACATTGCTTCTCGTCTGGGTGTTCAAAGAGGTCAACAATCTTATGAACCTGAAAAAATATGGATTTACTGAGCTACGGTTTCTAATATCAAATTTCACAGTTCGTTTCCTGATTATATTATTCCTTTTTTCATGAAGCGAAAAGAGGATTCTCAAGAATGCTTCAAGTCATTAAAGTAAACAAATAATGACAGCATCAAAAGAGTATGAAAGAACAAAATAACAATCTAACTTAAAACAACAAGAGAATCATCATCTTGAAGCTCAAAAGATTTGTCTTTCACCTACCAGATCCTTTGCTACACACTTGATATGATACAGAAGAAATTCAAGATACATTCGTCTGAACATTGATCTTTGATAAATCTACAGGCATCTTCACAGAGCTTTACAAAGCCACGTTGGATTTGTCAATTCAACAATTTCTCCACTAACAGATCAAACGAAAGGCCAATTTAGGTTGCTTTTTTTTAACAGGGCAAGTGAACATATGAAATTGGAAAAAAAATGTACATCAACATTCAAACACAAAATTCCTACTACTTCCTCAAAAAAAAAAAAGGAAAAAAAAAAACTCTGACCCTCTCCTATCTACCTCCCCTGTAACAAAATTTACTTCGATGAATACTATCTATTTGAACTCCGCCCATGACGAACCAGTCATGGCCGGTCCCAAGCCCGGATAAAGGAGGAGGGTTGCGTTATGTTGCCAGCCAGCGTTAAACTATGACAAATTTCAATGAATGGATCAATTACACTATAATGCTAATGCTAGGATGTTC
>JBBUKS010473230.1:0-17696 GCA_038050645.1 Hedychium gardnerianum
TTGAACTGACTTATGAAGATATTTCGACTACTTACTTATATGCCATTCAGATATTTTGCAATGCCTAAAAGATATTCGCATTTATGAGTATTTAAGTTGCGGTTGGGACGAGCGATAGCGACGTGTGACTAAAGGAAGGGACGAGCGATAGCGACGTGTGACTAAAGGAAGGGACGAGCGGCAGCGACGTTAAATTAATATAAGAGTAGTTGCGGCAGCGACGTGTTCAATGGGAGAAAAGAGAAAATCAAGGGAAAAAACTCTATCCCGAACTTAAACAGAAGAAGAAGAAGAATTTGATCCTTACGAAACGTAGAAAGATCTACTCTCCTTTCAGTCGCCCCTTCCCTCCGTCAAATGATATAGTTAGTCGAATATCTGAATCTGAATCTGACTGGTATAGTAAGAATAGATCATTCCTCTTAGAATTGAGAAGACCACGTTCTTGAATTCAATACGCTCGAGACCGCCCTTCCGAGCTTCGCATATTGTGTAAAGCAAATTCTCTTTATATTTGAATTTTGGTCTTAGGTAGCCGCCAACACTGAATTCAAGCTCTTAAGTCAACCCCCCCCCAAAGAAAATAAGGAGTGCATGGTCTTTCCCGAACTTAATATCTAGTCTACAATTGCCTTTGGGGGAATTTATACTCCCAGCTAGCAGTAAAGTCGGGAGTAGCATGGCTTTGAGCCATGAACTCGTAGGGAAAAAATATACCATGCACGACTATTATAAGGGGGGGAAAAATATACCATAACTCGTAGGGGCGTAAACTAATGAACTTAAGGAAATCCTATCACTTTAACCTAGTAAGGGCTAAACATTTCATTTTTACAGGGGACGAGGGCTAAGGCCACCAGCACTAGCTGATTTACCTACCGTGGGAACTTTGAAGCGATCTATTACTTGGCGCGTCAGAAGCCCTTGTGTGGCGGTCTTCCGATCGGTGCTGAGCTCTTATATGATAATGAATGAGCTTCCTCCCAAAGGTAGCCTACCCGGGGAACGAGCCCACCGCTTAAAGAAAATCGAAGAAAGAAGACTCGGAAAGACTCGTCCGTAGCTATGCTCCCCGGCAAAGACAGACGAAGAAAGAAGCGAGACAGAAGAATTCAATTATAAGTAATGGAGCTCGACCATCACTCCAGTCTGTGCTGCCCTCTTACTGAACCTGAACGGGCTTTGTTGAGCTATGCTACTTCAATCCCGCTTTGCTACTTCTTTGCTCAGGCTACCACCCACTACGCGGTAGTTAAATCCTCGTGTCACCAGTTCTTAAGTAATTCATTCATTCGGTTTGGCGGATCAGACAAGATGGATGGCTGCGGAGTCAAGTCGGAATGCAAGAGAGGGAAGAGAGGCTAACCAATTCGATATGTGTGTTGAAGGACCTCATTGAAAAGCAGAGTGAACTTTTCCTAACTAACCTAACGAGAAGGGATCCCAGGCTGCGAGCGAAAGAAGGAGACGAGGACGGAGCTATGCGATTCGTTCTCCGTGCCAAAGATATTCGCTTCAAGGAGGGAGGCCCAGCTTTGCTTTGCTCAGTCTCTTCAAGCTCACCGGGTCGATGAATTCAGTCAGAGATGGTTAATCCTCGTGTCACTACTTTTCTCTAGTCATTCAAGCTATGTCCCTACTTTGTCTCAGTAAAGCCAGTTCTGACTTAAGTAATGAGGGTAGTCGGATGCCCTCAACTTGGCTGCGTCCAATCAGATGGGTGAGGTTTGACCAGACAAGGTGAGGATGGGATCAGGAATGCAAAGCGAAAGAAAAGCAAACCACTCAGGAATGCAAAGCGAAAGAAAAGCAAACAAGACAAGACAAGAGGCGAACGAGAGTTCAAGTACGATTCCATTATGGTCAGCTCACTCTTTAGGTCCCGGGTGTGGAGGTGAGAGTCCGGAGCTAGCTAGGAAGGAGATCGAATGAGTGCAAAGCAAATAGCGGACAGAATCCCAGAAGTCCCGTACAATCCCACTAGGTCCCGTACAAAAGAAAGAAAAGCACTGGTTGCGCCGCTATAGCAGATCGAATTCTGAGCTTTTTTTGACCAACTTATAGAGAGGAACTACTTGCGCCGCTATAGCGGATCGATTTCTTCGCCAAAAGAACCTACTTATAGAGAGGAACTGGTTTAGCACCCATATTGATACAAGAGTCACTGGCACCTTGAGTCACTGGCATCGAATGACTAGGCGAGTCACTGGCACCAAGAGTGAAAGACGAATCCGCATCGGTAGGAAGGGAAGCGACCTGAAAGCAATGAGCGGCAGCAGAGTAAGCAACGCGTAATCTCTGCAGCAGAGTCAAGCGGAGCTAAGAAGTTGAGCGGCAGAGAACCTATCCCACTACGCGGTGCTTTGTGGACCCGGGCCCTGCCCTTCTCAGTTGACTGGTCAGCGACAAGAACACGAACTCAAAGCGAAGCGAAGTCCGGAAGAGAGTCAAGCTATATAAGAGCTATAATTCAATAGTTCAATTCTGTCTCTCTGATCAGTTGAAGCAGTCAACTTTGCTGTTTTTTCTTTTTTCTTTTTTTCTGGTCTTCAGTTCCTATCTCGAGGGTGCGAATCCGTCTATTTCCTAGGAGTAAGCCGATTCTGTGATCCGAGACCCGGGGAACGAAGAAAGCAGACGGAAAGGCGGACGGCTGAGACATGCCCGAACTCAGCTAAGCAGTAGCAAGAACTACTGTCCCATTCAGTCTATGGCACTACGGTAACGGGGAGGAGAGGACTCATGCCAGGAAGAAGGAATAGAGGCTCCTAGCTACCGGCTATCAAGTCTCGGTGCGAGCGGGCTCTGTCTTTTCTCGAAAGAGTCTCAGGCTCTGCGACCGAGGAGCTCATCGGAGGGTCCCGGGTACTCTGCTCCGGGCTTCGGAAGACTTCCCCAAGACGAATCAAATCAGCAGAGGCCGTCCTCCCCACCCAAGATAAGACCAGGCTCTGAAAGAGGCAAAGAAAGCTCTCGCCCAGCCCACTCATAATCAATCGAAGAGACTAGTGCAGCGGACAAGTAGATCCTCAGACCGGTCCTTCATTCAGTAGAGTAAGCATAGGTCAGGTGCGACCGAACGGGAGGTTCAATTCCCGGTCATATGTGCCAGCGGATAGTGAGGCGGAGATCTAGTTCAATCAGTGCCTGGGGTGAGTGAGTACACTATGACCCGTGACTACGGCTTCTAAGAGCGGCTTGCGCTACGCGCAATCTTTGCTATCCTATTGAATCTTTGCAGTCCTAGTGAAGCGACAGATCAATTCTGAGTAGGAGATCACAGAAGATCTTCATAAGAGAGAATAGAGCCTCACATTGAGAGCGAGCCGGGTCGATGAATTCAGTCAGAGATGGTTAATCCTCGTGTCACCAGTTTCGGTCAAGAATAGAATGAAACTGATCAGGTTCGGGAGAGAAAAGAGAAAGAAAAGACCGACAAGACCTATTCTATTTCGACCAGACTCGGTACCATAGGGGCTTCGTTGAGCGCAGAGTCGCAGAGTAAGCGGCAGAGTTAAACGGCAAAGTCAAACGGCAAGCTTCGTTGAGCGGCAGAACCATCTGTTGCAAGCTTTCCCTTCTTGCAAATCTTGAGTGAAGCTATATAATATAGAAGTGATCAGTTTGTCTCTCTGATAAGTTTGTCTCTCTTCTCAGTCAGCTGACGCTTCTTCAGTCTCTTATCCTTTCTATTGATTTGATTTTTGATTGGGAACCTCTTAATGGAGCGAACGAGCGAGTTAATCAGACTCGAAAATAGGAATGAATTTGGGAGCCCACCTTTAACTATGCCCGGGCCAACTATGAAGGGAGCCTCTCCTGAGCCTCATCACGAGCTCACTCATCCCTGGGAAGCGAAGCGAAATCTTTGCAATCCGCTTAAAGCGAAATCTTTGCAATCCTACTGAACCTTCACGTAAGGCAGTGAATCTGAGGTCTCTTTGCCGGGGCATGCTATCCAAGGCGGATAAGGACTCTCAGCGAGATCTACTATTGTAGGTGAAAGAGATCGCTACGGCCTCTCTCGTGCAATCAGAATGAGATAGTGAGGAGAGGGCAGACGAAAGACTAGTGGAGCAGACGAATCCGAAAAGATCAGCGAAAGGTGCAAAGCGAGTGAAGGGAAGGGTAATAGGATCATCCAAGCTCGCCCGCTGATGGGAGTCTAGGAAGGTCCAAAAAGGTTAAAGTAAGGCTAAGCCGACAAGATCAGAGGTTAGATGAGCGAGAGTTGGGTGGGAACCGAGGTGCAGAGCGGCAAAGTAAAACAAAAACGATCTTTGCAATCACGAAAGGAAGAGTGAAAGTCATGCCTGGACCAACAATAAGCGAGGGCAGGGGAAGTTGAATCAAGCGAGGTGCAGAGCGGCAAAGTCAAACGTAGTGCGGCAGAGTCAAGCAATCGAAGCTATCCATCAAATGCAAACAGCGGCAGAGAAGGTGGGCTTTCCCAAGGTACGGAGGCTAACCTATTACTGGCATAGCACCCAGAGGAGAGGCTCTCCCCACACCCAGCCCAGGAGTAGAGGCTGAGGAGTCTTTCTTTATCCGCACGAAACTCAAGCTCGGTGCTAGATCATGACTCTTCGTTGGGCGAGAGGCATACTCATCCGAATCAGAGAGCGAGGTGAGTGGAGGTCGGGGAGCACTCAATCTAAGGTCTGGTCGGTTCGGTCGGAGCGGAGTCACAAGTCATGAATTCGGGTCGGTCGGTGCGGGCTATTGATAGTAGGAGTGGGACTGAAGAAGCGAGTGCGAGTAGGAGTGGGACTGAAGCACTAGACCCGGACTGATCGGTGAGTGATAGAGAAGAGGGTTGTCTTGTCCCAGGCTGATAAAATAGGCGTGCCCGGTTGAAGAGATGAGTTCAAGGCCGACGAGTCAACTAGGGAAGACGCAGAGAGGGCCCAGGTCAGCTACTCGAACTCTTCTTCTTATTTGCTCAGTCCGGAGTGAAGCTATATGAATAGAGTCAAGCTATATAAGGATAAGATAAGAGTTCTCTTGTCTCTCTTCTCAGTTTGTTTTAGTCAACTCGGGTTTGTTTGCTTTGATTTCGCTTTGCTCAACTTTGCTGTTATTGTTGTCAATTTTTCAGAGTCAACTAATCTCTAATACTTTAATCTGGGAGCTTCGTGAGGGCTCTTCGCGTATAAGGAGGGTGCTCATGGCAGTACGAGATAGGAGGCGAGGTGCGAACGAAGCAGGCAACCAAGTTAGGATAGAACGAAGGTCCGAGTGATAACGACGGGCTAAGCGCGATCTTTGCAACCCCAAGGCGATACCCGCCCGGTACCAGCCTATGCGATGGAATTATACTACCATCCTAAATCAACTAAGACGAGCCGACTTCTGTAGTACTCATAGCCGACTGAATGCTCTCCCTATTTCTTCCGTTGCTTAGAGTTAGAGACTGATTGCTAGAAAAGAGAGTAGAGACTGATTGCTAGAAAAGAGACTCATTGCTAGAGAGTTACGCAACAATCAATGCGTACTGAAGTGAGGAACTGTGATCGTGGACCGGAACTCACTGAGAGAATCAGAGAAGCAGGGCAAAGAAAAGAGGGAAAAGAATTGAGTACGAGTACTTAACAAGAGCGCACTTCCAGAGAATGAGAATTCCTGCCTTACTCACTTCCTGCTCCCTTACTCACTGACAGATAATTCCTGCGTTACAGAATTCCTGCCTTACTCAATGACAGAGATAAGCTGCGTACTATGCGGACTGGAAGACTAGAATTGGCTCCCTTACTCACTTACAAATATAGTAAGCTTCTAAGTACAGAGTCACACGAGGTCTAAGACACGAGGTCCGAGGTCTAAGAGTCACACGATAAGAGTAAGCAAATTCCTAATAAGTAAGCAAAGCAAATGGATAAGTAAGCAAATGCACTTAAGTAAGAGTCACACACGAGGGCGAGCTCACTTCCAGAAAAGAAAAGAGTAGATTGCGCATCTCACTGATAGAAGAAAAGTTAGTTTATTCCGATTGCGTACTATAGAAGAGAAGGCGGACCTCACTTCAAGAAAAGTCACACGAGGTGGTAACTGAATAATTGAGATAAGTAAGACGAGGACTGAAGAACGAGGTGCGAAGCCTCACTTCTTTACGAGGAGCGAAGCCTCACTTTCTTTTATTAGAGTAGAGGATAGGCTACTGTCCAAAGGAAAAGAAAAGGAGGAGTGAGCTTGACTGTTCCAAGAAAGAGTCTTTGCTAGCTCTTCCAACAGCGGAAGAATTTGATCTTTTCCGATCTCGCGGACATCTCTTATTAGAGAGAAATCCCATCTTTTCACTTTTCATCCGATCCTTTGAACTTCTCGCGGACATCTTCGCGAGCCGAGCAAGCAGACCTTAATCATCTTCAGATAGAGCCGACCGGACAAGTGGAATGAATTCGTCCCCTTATTCGACCCGACCTTTGATTATATGAAATGGTGAAGCGAGTAGTAGACCCATGCTTACCTTCCTTGCTGAGAGGGGAGCTCGGCTACGACCAGGGCTGAGGTCAGCCTATCTACTTCCTCGGTGCCCGCCTTCTTCCCTAAGAATCTTGACAGTAGGTGAGTCAGAGGAGGCTCTGGCAGACGAAAGAAATGGAACGAAGAGACGAATCAATCAATTAATTAATGGTCCACGGGAAAGATTCCTCCGTACGAACAAAATAGACGGAAGGAGCAGGCACCTAAGTAGGCTGGGGTGAGGTCAATCCGGAGCGAATGACAGGAGCGGGAGCGAGCGAGCTATGCGACTACGAGCTCAGAACGGGTCTCAAGACCTTCTTAGTCAAGTTCTAAACGACGCCTCAATTCAAAGGGAAGGGAGTGAGTCCGAAGCGAGTAGATCATCGTCTGCGAAGGCAAGCTCAGTTGATTCATGACTTTATATATTTTGAATAAGAGAATAGAAAGGTTTCGGGTAGGCTTGACCAACGTACGCGGCTAATCGTCCAAGAGTAGGTTCGAGTGAGTTGATTGAGTTCGGAAGAAAGGTGCGGAGCTTAGAATAATAAGAGAGAGAAGCAGAGGGCAGTCGCTCTCAAGCAGCAGAGATTCACTCAACTCGGAATAGCAGCTCCTGGGGGCAATTCCCGCAGAGAAGCCTCGCCTCCTCCGCCTCGTAGTGGGTCTTCTAAGATAGCCTCTCCTACGGTCTTCTTGCCTGATCCGAAGAGAGAGCATGCCTCTAGAGGAGGAGTTTCAACTCTGGTAGTTGGACGGGAAGAGTAGCATCCATGGAAGGACCACCTGAGGGAACTCAATCCCTCACTCAATCCATGGAAGGACCGCCTATTGCTTTATATGAGAGCATGAAGAGTGGAACGTGGCGGAGACTAATGCGAAAGATCGGACGGCAGAGACTAATGCGAAAGATCGGACGGCAGAGACTAATGCGAAAGAGAGACGACGAGCATAGGAAAGGCTAAGTTGGGGTGGGGACAGTAAATGGCTGCGACGTCAAAGGCTGAGTTAAGAGGCTCTATGAGACCCACTACGCGGATGCGTGTGAAAAGAGAAAATCATGAATCCACCATGCACGGGTTCGATTCCTTCTATATCCATTTCCCGTAGTAGTTGAAGAATCTTCTCCGCTCGACCTGAACTCCAGTCTTTGATCTCAATCTCCAGTTCGAATCCTGCCTTTCAGACGGTAGAGACGTGCCTAAGATAAAGAAAGAAGAAAGAAAGGCACTCGGGGAAGCGGAGATAAGGGTGCACGAGGATCAGTTTCATTCTAGAATATCATAGTTGGGTTTTTGGTTCAATTTATTCTGGACGGGATAGGAGTTATCGTCTGAGCAAGTAATAAGAGAGCAAGTAAGAGTTCAAGTCTTCGTTCAAGTTCACTACTCGGGAAACAGAGGTGATATTCCCTCTTCTAGGGCTGGCGTAGGTGAGCCAATCAAGTAATATAATATAGCTCTTCAAGGAGTGAAGAATGAGAAGAGTGAGTTATCAGGCTCTGGCTACGGAAGATCATTCTGAATGAACAGGTTCGGATGGCTGAGTCAGGCTCTACCGGGCATCGTTAGGAGGCTCTGCCGCCTACTATTGGTTCGGTCAGGTGAGCAAGAAGACAAACAAGATCTGAGTTTAGCTCGGCACGTACGCTAGACCTGGGCTCAGGCTGTAGTCTAAGGGCTTCGTTGAGCTATGCTACTTCTTTGCAAGCAAACCTTCCAATGAAAGTCTGGAGGTCGGGGATCGAAGCGCAGCCGACAAGAGTTCAAGTCATGCCTGGCCGGCTTTCCTTTACTTGAATGAATGCCGATGACAATTATTCTATATAGTAGGAGTGGAGTAGCGCTCGCAGACGCAAGAGCCCTATTTGCACGAGCTCGCTTCTTCAGTTCTTATTTTATTCTTTCCCAATTCAGTGAAGTAAGGTAGGGACCCGAAGTCAAGCAATTGAAGTGAGGGAGGGTTCCTCAGATAGTCTGGCTCGTCCGGACATAGGTTAGAGGTTCGCCGATCGGTGATTTGGCTCAGTTACCCGTCCCGGACTTAAGAAGAGTGTCCTATTCAAGAGCCAATCTTCGTAGTGCCAATCTGAGTAGTGCCAATCCATTCTTGTAGTGTGCCAGATCGCCGACCTCACTTGCAAATAGGGGACAGAATCCCGTCCTTCGCCTACCGCTTGACTTTGAACTATATAGGACAGAGAAGGGAGACCGAAGACTCCCATAAAAGCAATGAATGAGATAGGACTAATTACTTATGCTCTGGTTCTCCTTTTCGGTATCACCTTTGGATTGGTGATGCGTGCAAAAGTTGGAATCACATCCCTTAGTACTCTCCGTTCCCCCCTCTTGTAAGCAAGGGGGTGTAGTCCCTAATGACCATCCATCGCCCTTATCATAACATAACCACATGAACCCATACTTGACATCTTTAACATCAAGTAGGGACCGTTTATATGTATGATTAACTATAGGCGGATTGAACAAGTCTTCGAGACTAGGATCAGGCGCCGACGATATTATACAATACCATTTTACCCACCCTAACCATTCCTTTATCCAGTCATGGTAAAGAGTTTGTTCGAGGGTATCTTCTTCATCGACATACCATAGGCTATCTCTTGGTGGCAAGACTAATTGCTTAGGCTTGTACTTTGATAAAGCCATCTGAACTATAATCCCCTTCAAATGGTTTCCCCTACCAATCCACAGATCTAAAGGTAGTACAGACTTAGAAAGGAACTTATCCGAAATGACGCGTAATCTCTTCCATCGCCTTGAAAGCGAAGAAGATAGTATTCGTCCACGAACTCGAAAACCTGCCCCTGACAGACGAAGTATACATCTTCTTGTAAGATTATACTTATCCGCTAGGCGGCAGAGTCCGACAAGTGACGAGGCTTCTAGAACTGCCCTTGCAGAGATAGGAGTTAGATTAATAGAAATCCTTTCAACCCAAAACTGCTTAGCAAACTCGATAGAACCATTTTCTGATCTTAAAGATTTATCTTCAGAAATCTGGACACCGAGCTTCGCTAGAAGCTCCTCGTACTTTTCAGCTACCTGCACATCGGAGATGACGATGTCATCTCCAAGGATGGCATACTTTCTAAAAGGTGCCTTACTCCTAGGATGAGCAAGCGTCGCAGCCAGCCACACCAAATAATGGTGTGATAGGCTGAAGAGGGCCCAGGAGCCGTAGTATCCGAGGGGCGTACCTACCTCAAACATTAACAGTCTTTCATTCCTCACAAACGGAGGATTAACTGTAAAGAGGTTATGACGTAGACACCCTTCAACAACGCATGATGCCATGCTTTCACCGAATAGTGTGGCTAATACTATCCAAATAAAAGCAGAGGGCCACCTGTCTGTCGCAGCCTTCAAATCAAACGAAAACGTAAGATTCGGAGGATCTGCTGCAGACAAACGGTGGATTGGCCTTTCTTGATCGAAAGTACCATCAGTGGGAATACGCGATAACACGCGCATTGCCCAATCATGCACGGGATATAGCAACCGCTGTTTAACGTAGTTACCTATGATAAACAGACGGCGTTTACCGGCCCCCGTAAGGGTGCAGGTAAGGCGACCCGGGGAAGGGTCAAGAAAACATGTTTCCATAGGGAAATAATGTTCTCTCAACAACGTTTCATACCATAATTGGTAGAAACTGAGACTCTCCCACATGACCCTGGTAGTATAGTTATTATCAAGGGGATACAATACCCTCTTAGACCATAACATGCCAGGGTGGTATTGAAGCCATCTCTGAGCAACGAACCATGCATTCATTGCGAAAGCAGCCATCTCATATTTCAATGAAGAAAATATATTCGGAGATGACTTTGGTACTTTCCAGTGCCTATGGTCATTGTTCGGAGTACTCTTCCAGGTCGGTATCCAAGATATCCCTTTACACAGAGGGATCTCGGATATCCAAGGTATATACCTTTTCTGTACGGCCTTCAGCAAAGGCTTCCAGGTACCGAACAGCTGACTAGATATAGAAGCTGTCGTTGCCGGGTCCGTGATTGTTTTAAAAGTACTCCTCGAAGGCCTTTTAGCCAGAGGGATAATTCTACAAACACTAAACCAAGACAAATACAACTTCACCAAATGATTTCCTCTAGACTCTCGCCGCATAATAGCGTACCGATGAACCTTTGGAATAATCACTGGTAACCCTGCCCTACTCAGAGATACATTGGTTGCGGAACTACCTACGATCACTTTAGATTTCGCATAGTACTGTTGCAAATGCACAGAACATTGCTTCAAATAAAGGGACACGAACAGTAGACCCGACTTACTCGCCAATTGCATCACTCTTCGCGACACGACTAAAGAACAAGTAATACCTTCTAATGCTAGAGAACCAGTAACAGCTATGTGGATCCTGATTAGGAATCGTCGTAGCTGCCCAGAGTGTTCAAACATGAATGAGATAGGACTAGCCAGACTGAACGGTGGAGTGACTTGCTTTGGCAGCTTTGGCCCATGATAGGTCTCAAGTGGTAGCGGCAGACCTCCCTTGGTAGTGGGAATAATTCTCCTCCCCACTCGTCCCTAGGAAGATCAGAGCTGTTAGCGAGCGAGCCAACCATAGACAGTGCGATTGCGAGCCGACCTTATTGAATTCGGAATGAGATGAGCGATTCACTCCTTACAAGACTCGTCTAATACGAGGATCAGAAGGCAGGATCAGAAGGCAGGTTAGAGGAGCGGCTTCGTCCTTCTTTGACGGCTCCGGAATCCGGGAGTTGAGGTGCGGGAATCCACCCTTCAATCCGAAGCCTCATATCACGAGCTCACTCATCCCTGGTCAGCGAACGAGAGTTCAAGTCTAACGGCGAGACCAAGTCGATTCACCCATGGAGCGGTGCGAGACAGAATAGAGGGCGGTGTCCAATCCAAGGCAGAGAACAAGAGCCGGGTCCCATCCACAAAACAAAGGCTGCTGAGTCCGAGGCATGGTGGTGCGGAGCGAGAAAAGAATGCGTACTAAAGAGGGATTAGAGGCGCTTTGTAGAGATTCATGTAGAGAGCCTATTCATGTAGAGAGCCGACGAACATGCCGAGCTCCTATCTCTGGTAGGCTGCGGTAGCTCAACTCTCATCAACTCTTGTCTTCATTTTTTGTTTTGGTTAGTATGGATGTTTCTTTTCAGATCTTATCCAAAGCTAAGTTCTTAATTCCTGTTTTTCGAGGAGCCCAATAGTGCTTCGCATTTAGTGGACTTAGGTCCCGCCTAGTAATACTATAAATTCACCGTTTGCCTAAGATTTGGAAGGAAAGAACTCTAGCGAATGAGAGAGAAACGAGATCGAAACAATTATGCTAGCTATATGCTTAACACATGCTTGCTTGTAGAAGAGTGCAAGTAGAAGAGTCTCTGAAAGGACTGTCGAAGAGAACTGAGATTTAAAGAGAAAATAAGGAGCTTGCAAGAAAGAATAAAAGACCTTCCCGCAGCAAGATGAGAAGACCTTGGAAGAACTGAGAAGCGGTCTTGTCTTCGTCAAATCTAACACAGAAAAAATGCAATTTCGGTCAGACCAATCAGTTTGGAAGAGAAAGTTTGGAAGAGAAAGAACTCAGTTTGGAAGATCAAACTGGTCAGACCATTTGCCTAGTGGGTCAGTTTGCATAGGAGAGGAGATTGCATTGGGCTGATCCTTAAGAGGCTACGATTGCTATTGCTTCATAGTCTCCAGAAGGGCATGAGAAAGGAGGGGAGTAGTGAGTGATCTAGTGGATAGCATTCGGGAAGCCTCGGCGAATCATTCCAGCAGATGCAGGTCAGATAGCAGAGCAGGTAGCCGGGAAGAAAGCGCATGCGCGGAATCCCACCTTTCCTTTTCATTTCGAGATCCCGTAACGCAGCTCATTCATCATAATATTATAGCCGACTATCCCACTACGCGGTTCAATTTCAATTCCCGTCACAGGTATGGTTAGGGAGGGCTTCGTCCTTGGCGAGATGAGAGGAGCAGGCCGAGAGAGATCTTGAGGGGCTGCCTTCTACCATATTTAATGGTTGGGCTCTTCGTTGCGATGTAGCGAGATAGTGATCCGAGCACTCATATCTTAATGGATAGGTCAACTTTTCTTTTCTGTTCCCGGCAAAGAAAGATCGGACGAATGGAAAGCAGTAGCAGTACTAGGCGGAGGACAGGGCCTAAGGCAGAGAGGGCTCGAACTCAAGATCGGATCTACCTCGGCTTCCTGATCGACACTGGTGCGGTACTATAGGTGAGTCTGAGCTGCGATAAGAAGATGATCCGACCGGAGCTCATATTAGAGAAGATCCGACCAAGAAGGTGCGGAGCCAATGGATCGACCAGGCGAGTGCTTAGCGAGTTCCACGTTCAGTTCAATAGAATGGAAGACCTATGGAATGTAGAAGCCGAGTTCAACTATGTGCGCAGAAAGGAGCCGACCTTATAGGTTACGGAAGTGAAAAGAGCCGACCTTATCAATGTAGCGTTAGCCCACCGAGCTCTAACGGAACTATGCCCTGGCCCATGCATCATGCCAACAAGAATGAATGATGAGTGAGTGTGAGGCGTTCAGGCTCATTTACTGGTCTCGGGGTCGAGGTGCTTTGCCAAAGTCTAATTAAGATTAATATAAGAGAGATGGCGCACGAGCGAGCTTCCGAAGTTCTTATTCAATTCAAATCTTTTGATTCTTTTCTTTTTCTTTTTATTCTTGCAACTCTTGTCAACTATTCGGGTAGTCAAAGTGAGTGGGTAGGACTGGCTGCTATCGAAAGACCTCTTCTTGACGGTGCGAAGGGCAGACGAAAGACTAGTGGAGCAGACGAATCCAAGGCAGAGAAGATCAGCCGACAAGTGGCACGCGTTAGACCTAGCGCTTCACTATAGCGAGTGGAGCAAGCAGTAGGAATGGAGCAAGCAGTAGGAAGACAGTGATCCGGAAAGAGTCTTGCAATGCTATTGCTATATAAGAAGTGAAACTAAATAATTAGGAGCTCTGATCAGTTATCAGTCTATTCTATCTATTGATTTTCTTTTTTATTCAAGAAGCTGTTGCACGAGCTTGAGTCTCTTCTTTCTGAGATTGATGATTGCTTTCGCTCGCACTCCCGATCCATTGCTAGAGGCGTGGAGGGAATAGGGCTAGTGCTAGAGGCTAGAGGCGTGGAGGGAATATATACTCTTTCCCCCAGATCTCCGATCCTTCTCTGCTTGAGCACCGAAGATTGGTGGATCCGACCTTTTAATTTGAAGAGTAGGTCCCGTCCCAGCCAGCGAACCATTCTTTCTAGTCCGATCGAAGCCGGGCTCATTCTTCTAGTTTTAGTTTACGGTCGGGTAGAGGAAGTTTGGTGTCAGGAACCTTGGGCTCAAATGGGAAAGCCTATGCCGGGCAGAGAAGGCAGAGTGATAGGGCTGAGTCATCCCCTCCCAGAGTAGGCTTACGAGGCAGCTATTGATCCAATGATTCCCAGTAAGAGTCAGAGGGCAGACTAGTGGAGCAGAGGAATCCAAAGCGCATAGGCATCAGTGCGGACTCCGGATAGGAGGTCCTTGCTAGGCTGGCTGATCTTCCTTGCTAGGCTCTGGCTAGGGTCAGATAAACTTCAAGAGAAGAGTACCATTGCACGCTTAGCAAAGACCTTCAGAGGGAAGAGGACTACATACTGAGGCAGAGATCTAGTCTTCGCGGGAAAGAAAAGATTGGATACGTGATCGGGACGGGTGAGATTCCCAAGTTATAGTTGACCCAAGTGAAGTGCTTCTATTATAGTCAAGCCAAAAGAGAACGGAGATTCCCTGCTTTCCCGTTCCTACAGTTCCTAATCCAATCAATGCAGTCCAGTCCTACTGATAAGCCAAGCCAAGTTCTTTTATTATAAAGAGAGCTCAGTCCAACCAACAGAGCTGCAGAAGTAGAGTGCAACAGAGCTGCGTCCAGTAGAGTGCACCAGCTGTCCAATCAGTCCAATGGAAGTAGTCGCACATAGGTGCTACACCAGTCCCGCTCTTGTTCTCTTCGTAGGCTAGGTCAGCAACTTCTTTACCCTATCAGAGTCGTGCCCGAGAAGCAGAGGAAGGGGAGAGAAGCTGAGTTCCCTGGTAAAGTCCCAGGCTCAGGACCTGCACTCAACTCAAGTCAAAGGCAAGGTGCGAACGTTCTACTACTTTCCAGAGTGGCCGGAAGAGCGTCTGGATATGGAGAAGGATCCACCATTCATTACTTAAGCGAGAGGGATCTACCATTACCGAAGAGAAGGAAGCCAGAGAGACCAGCTCTTCTTTCTATGCCTACAGTGGAGTGGGAAAGCAGCTATAATAGAGGGAACCAGAGAAAGATTCTTTCTATGCTGCTATGCCTACAGTGGGAGAGCAGCTAATAGACGGGAAGATAGACTCAGATTTAGAAGCGTGACCGGAACGAATAGTAAGCTTAATAGAAGACCAGGCATGCGAGGATGAAAGACCAATTCAGATAGGCGGGGGAGCGATGAGCTTGGCTCGAGAGATGAGTTCTCCGTTCAAATGAATGAGATGAGTGAGGGGTTGCGATCTTTGATCCCAGTCGTAGGTCCTATTCAGAACGGTTGAATAAGAATTAAGAATCTCATTGCATTATCAAGCTACCGCGACTAGGTGGGAGGGGCAAAGTTGACTCAATTCAGGGATAGATCAAAGATCCCAGGCTCTCCTCTCCGCCCGGACACCTCTCGTACGATTCCCCCCACCTACGAATCCGCCTCCACGATCCCAATATTGAGCACGGACACTCCCGACCCAATTCCCAGACATAGTGGATTCGTTCCTCCGACATCCACAAAATTCACTTTCTAATCGAATGCTATATCAATAGAGGATCGAATGCTATGCTATATTATATTAGTAGGGTCTCTCGTGCTTCTTTAATCCGCTCCGCATCACGTCAAACTGAGACTCGTCACCGACCAGAGTTTGCTTTGCAAGGAAAGGATTTAGCTTCGAAGGATTGCAGAGATCGCGCACCGAATTGATACTTGCCACTCCCCTCTCCACTAGGACTACTGGGACCTTACTGACCTCAACCTCATCTACAACTACCACTCATGGGACCAGGACGACTACCACCATTCATTGAATTGAAGAACCTACCAGCATAGGCCTCATAGAACATTAGGCTAAGCACTCATCCCTTTCAGAAGCAGAGAAGGAGCGGTAGTCCCAGGCTGCAGAGGAGGAGAGGAAGCGTGGGGATGCGGAGGTGAGCTCAGTTGGCTGCTCCCAATTCAGAGTAAAAGGAGGGTGTCGATTCATATTCATAGAACATAAAGTTCAAGAGTCCGGAGCGAAGACGCATCGTTAAGAGTAGAGTGAGACCTACCCAAGGTGGAGCTCCTCAAATGAAAAGGTCGGGAAAAGGTCTAAACTATAATTAATTGCATTTCACTATCATGGGTTCGAATCCTGAATTCACTAGGAGCATTAAGCCTTTCTTTGGTGAAGAGAGCTGTTGAAAGGCGAGGAGCGGCAGAGGACCAGGCTACGAAAGAACATCAGAGAGGTGCCCTGGCTTCGGACGGGAGACCGGCCCTCATCACTCAACTCTTCAGAGCTCAGATGCGGAGGGCATAGCTTCGATGCGGGGCCTCAGAAAGGAGGGTGTGGGAAACCACTTCCTCACGCCAAGGAAACAGAGCAGGGCTCTTCTTTTATAGCTGTCGCTTGACGGAGCCAGGGCAGCTATCCATCTTTTCTTTCGCAAGCGCGGCCCATCCGCAAATTCAATTTACCGCTTAAAGCCACTTTCCTTCCTCGACGTCCACTGAGTCCTGTAACTCTCCACCTGAAACTCTACTGGAGCTACACACCTCGAGGGAGAGGGGCTAGACCATAAGCTAGAGCTCGTCCCACTTTCCACCGCCGGGATCAAGAATGGATGTTCCACTGAAAAGAGAGGTGCGACTGAAAGGAGCGGCTTTTGATTGACACATAACGCCACATGAAGGTTAGGCCAATCCGGCCCACTACGCCGTGCGAAGCAGTCAAAGGAAGCCCAGGACAGTACTCTCCGTTGAGGACCTGGCTAGTTCAGGCCGCTAACTGAGACTTGCGCACTCTCCATAGCTCCTAGTCCTTGGCGCATTCACCA
The DNA here is from genome assembly GCA_038050645.1 of Hedychium gardnerianum. Classification (NCBI taxonomy): domain Eukaryota; kingdom Viridiplantae; phylum Streptophyta; class Magnoliopsida; order Zingiberales; family Zingiberaceae; genus Hedychium; species Hedychium gardnerianum. The sequence goes on from JBBUKS010473230.1 coordinate 16,591, forward strand.
TTCGATCTCCTGCCCCAATTAGATGAGATTAGAGAAACCGGGGCTGAGCTACTTGAGTTGTCCCGAACCCCTCGATGAGAGCAGAGCTACTTGTACTTGACCGAACCCGATGAATGAATGGTAGGGCCAATCAGAGATTGAATTGATAGAACTATTATACTATAGATCGAAGAGCGCACAAGCCAAGACTTGAAAGTTTACCAGTGGAGATCCCGGTAGAAGACTACTACCAGTAGAGATCCCGGTAGAAGACTACTTTGAACGACAGCAAGAAAGATTCCCCCCACTAGCCCATAAAAGAGAGTCAAGCCTCTACCGAGAGTCAAGCCTCTACGCCTCCTGAGCCCCCTATCAGAGATGGAGACTGCCCACCATACTCAATATGAAAGAGAATGAAAAGGACAGATCGAGGAGCTGCTACTGCTATCCGCCTCCCGGAAGAACTCGGCTTCATTCCTACAGAGCCCAAGCCGAAGATTGACTACTGAACTATGCCAGCCAGCGATGGGAAGGATAGCGATTCGAAAGGGAATGAATGAGAAGAGGTGAAAGAGAGGTACAAACGAACGAAGCCAAGACGCCTAGTCGGATCTATAAAAAAAAAAGATAGTTGATTGGACAGATAGTCAAAGATGGTTCATTGCACAGATGGTTGATTGGGGGCACGCTAGGAAGTCTCAATCAAGTGAATGGAAGGCCCGGTTAGAGGGAGTCCACTACGCCTCAGAGAAGATTGAAGTTTTTGTATTTTGAAAGACCCCAGGAGGACATGTCTACAAGACACAAGACTGCCTCGCTCCTTTCACAAGAGTACAGCTTTTGCTGCCGCGAGAGTCGCACGGAATTTCACAAGACTGAGCCCCTGCACTGCTGCTTCCGCTTCGCGAGACCAGATAATAGGCTCAGCGGTCGGCTCGCGTAACTAGAGAGAGCATTCCATTCTGAGCCCAAGGAGCGTTCCTATTTTACGCTTTTTGTGCTTTTTCGCCGCTTCACAAGATTCTTAGGTGGGCTCGCTTTCGTTCCACGGGCCAATCAATGGAGGTCGGTTTATTCATTCCGGTAGGCGCCTGGGCTTTCTTCCTTTATCAATTATGGTCTTACTC
>JBBUKS010473241.1:0-17694 GCA_038050645.1 Hedychium gardnerianum
TTATTAATAAATTCCAACTAAGCATTCTATCGAACACCTTATGTGCATGATTTAATTAAGGCCTAATCACATGTCATTCGATTAATTACAAGCCAAATACACTTCAATTACTCCCAAATCATTAATCTACACATCACATAAGCATAAATGCATTTCTTAACCATCCAACCCTAACTTGAATTGGCCTAATGATAACATTTACCTTCCATCATTAATTTAACTACTATCAATGACAACATAAAGCATTTTAAATGTAACGAAAAACCCACAGTCACCAAATTCCAGCCCATATCAGTAACCTAACCCTAGCAATCTCCACCGAACAGGAATCAACCATTAACAGGGCTCTATCTAACACTCCAATTTCCACAAATCAAAATCTAAATGCAGCCTTACCTTACTGATAATTTGTTGACCCAAATTAGTGCTGGCCGGAGTTGGGATAAAATCGTATGAGCAAATCCACACCAAGCTTCTGCCGAAAAATACTAGATGAGTTCTGATGATGGCTGCCTCAGAATCAACAGATGATGGGAAGCTCCTCTTTGGTTGCGGCTTGGCTGCGTTTGGAGGTCGAGATGAGGTTGAAAGGCCGGCAATGACTTTGGCAGTGCCGGCGGCTGGTGGTCGGAGAAGAAGGAGGAGGAGGTTCGGGTGGGTCGAGCTCCGATCGAGAAGGGGTTTCGAGGGATCGCCGACAACCAGCTGATGCTCGAGCACTTCGGTCTTCGGTGAGGTCGTCGAGTGGAGAAGGAGGCTCGGGTTTGGGATCGCGAGAGAGAAAAAGAAATCGAGTGAGGAAGTCGGGGGCTGCTCGGGTTTTAGGGGATAGGAACTTAGGCTTTAATAGGGGATACTTAGGGTTAGTTGTTATTATTCATCCCCAAATTGAATAAAGTTTATTTCATTTAACCCCTAGAAATTTCATACGATTCCGTTTTAACCCCCGACTTTTTTTAAAAATTCCAAAATTTCTTACGGATTTATATAAAATATTTTTACGAATTAATTTAATTTTGTCATAGTTAACACACAGCCATTGCTACCAAATTGGATCTGTCTGCCACCAGTCATCTAGATCAGATCTGACCATCACCAATGCTACCTTTCCCTTGGCTGACCACTATCGGGAAGAAAACCTTAGGGTAACGAGTTTCCCTACCCTATGATGCTATAGGTTTCGGTATATAGTGGATAACTTGATAATTGAATGCAATTGCTTTAGCATTAGGCTAATTCAAATTAGGGTTGGGTGGTTTAAGGTTTCATGCATGTTTATGGTTGAAAATTCTGGATTTGGATTGGTGATATATGGGTTTGATCGATACCTAAATGTTGTAGTATTGTGACTAGAATTAATTGATAGTTAGATGAATTTGGTTGAATTGATACTATGGTTCATCTTATTGGATGAGTTAAGACATGAAGTTAAAGGGCCTTTATGATTCATTATCTTTGTAATTAGTTGTTGGATATGTTCATGTAGTAGTGGATTGGTTATATCATCATTTAATGACACAAGAAACATTCTATATTTTAAGAATTTAGACCTAAATGAAGTACTAATGTTTATGTGAAATTCTAGGGTTATGTCTCGCTAAAAGGGGTGGAAATTGATCTAACAATTGGAAATGATATGTGGGTTAGATCTGAGATGTTAAGACAAATATTCATATGCTATGTAAGTAGGTATTGGAATTTATATAGGTTGATACCTTGGGATTTTAGCTCCTTAAGTTGTTAGTTAAGGGGTTAGCTAAACAAGAGTAATTAGATGATTAACTGACCTAAATTACTTAGTGAGTTTTGATTCTTGTTTACATTCTAGCACTAAAGTAGTTTTATAATACTACTTATAAGCTCTGAATACAAGACAGAGTATCGGATCTGAGGATATTCGGCACGACCTATTTGGAGGTGGGTACTTCTATCCTTGTCTCTTTTAGCACCTTGAACATAGTGCATGAATATTATATACTTGATAGGTAGTTTTGATTACCTTAAATCTATTCATGTTATTTACTGCTTTGGATGCTTAGTTGCTTAATCTTGAATTAGTCTATTATTATCCATGTAGTCTCGTTCTTTTGATTATCCATAATTGGTAGTGGTACACACATGTATGGTGTGTATCACAGTTGGGTGCATGCGTGTATGGTATGCATCGTAGGTTATTACACACGTGTATGGTGTGTTTCATTGGTATTTACTTCATGTGATGCTTATGTTATTTTATTGCTGGATATATATGTTGTTATTTGGTGCATACGTGTATGGTGTGCATCGTAGGTTATTACACACGTGTATGGTGTGGTTCATAGGTGTCCACCCTATGTGAGTTTATTATAATGTGTTATGACATTTACCTATATGTGATGGTTCTATATGTGTTTGATGCTCATATCATTATTACCATTGCATGCTGACAATCATTGTCTCCCTTATGGTCGAGAGAGTCGTCAGTCATATTTCTGCCAACTCAGTCACTTAGGTAGTGGTATTTGGTGTGGAGTAGTTTGTCTTATTGTGTCGCTCGGCCACTTAGGTAGTGGTAGCTGGAGCATCGTGCAGATAGAAACCTCTTGTTGTAGCTAGATAGCTACCCTACATCCTGACCACTCGGCCACTCAGAGTAGTGATAGCTGGAGTGCGATCAGTTGTCACCATCCCGCCCCCCTCGGCCACAGATGTCATGGTAGTTGGAGGGGTACGCCGGAGTGATCATACTTTGCATATGCATTTGATGTGTGTTGCATATGCTTTTGACTTCTGTTACACATGCATGTGATGATTGTGCACTCGATGGATGTATGTACATATATATCGATGACTCACCTATGTTTGTGATAGCACCCATATGTTGGAGTTGGGTTTTTTACCAAATACTGGACTGGGTTAGATTGGTTAATAGTATTGTTATGCTATTTGGAGATTTCGGGTTATACTATGGTAGAGTTGATTATATATACTGTACTTGGTCATATGTATGGTAGAGTTTTTCCCATGAGATTGTATGTACCCTGATCCCCTACTGTTATAGTTATCATGCACTATCTTTCTTATACTCTTGGAGTCATTTGGACTCACTATCCCCTGTTGGTGTTTATTTTCCTCAGGTATTAGATAGATGTTACTGTCGCTAGGAGATCTTGTTTGCTTATCCTACGTCACATAGAGGGTTTTCCGCGCTTTCGGTTCTTACATTTTATTTCATTTTGGTTTCTGCACCTATGTTGTAATAAGTGAACAATTATGTGGATTTGGATTTTCTCTTGGTATTTGGTTTTGGACACTTGTTTGTGATGTTAAGCCGTGCCGACACACACCTTTTTGGTTATTTGCATTTGGTTTGTTTTGTTATATTTTGATCTGGATATTTGGATATTATTATCTACGTGGGTTTTTGGATTGTGTAAATCATGTGGACTTATGCCAAGTTGTATCGATCACATTGTCACTAGGGGGTATCATCCCTTTCGTCCGACAAGTATACCTCCGGGGTGTGACACACACATAGGTAGTTTTCCTTGTGATTAACAACGATTCCTAAGGATGTCTCAGATTGAGGGGGAGTCTTAATTGAAAGATCATATATACTTTTCAAAAATTAGTTTTTCAAAACTTTGAAAACTCCTTAAAGTATTTTTGGAAAAATTGTTTTAATTTTTTTTGAAAATATAATGTTTGAAAAATCTTTGAAAAAGTTTTGAAAACTCTTTACAATACTTAGTGAAATTTTTTATGTACTTAGCATTTTTTAAAAGTACTAAAAAGATTTTTGAAAACAATGCTTTATTTAAAATATTCTAAGTGTTTTCAAAAATTAATATGTGCCTTAATTATTTCTGTCAAAAAATTTCTATAAACTTAACTTAAAATCTTTTAGAAATATTTGTGAAAAAACTAATTCAAAGTGTATTGTTGGTGCTAAGCCTAAGGTCAACCTTAGGTTAGTTATTTTGATGTATGTTAAAGGGTGAGAGTGAACCTTAAGTTAGACATATTGAGAATCCCAGTTTTGACATAAGACCCTTTAGATAAAAAACTAACTTAAAATTATTGTCAAACATCAAAAAGGGAGAGATTATTGGTGCATGGAGCACCAAATAATAGCAATTAACCTTTAGGGTTTTGATGTCTGACAATATACCAAAGTATGGTCAGTTTAACTAAGGGTTGATCCAAATAGGACTTGATGTTTGGATGTGAGTGAAGTCTAGTTAGGACCAGATAACTAGCAAAGGAAGTCCTAACTAGAGGTTAGGTAAGATAAAGTCCTAGTGAGTGAAGTTAGGCCCTAATGAGTGAAATTAGGAAGTGAAAGCCCTAGTGAGTGAAGTTAGGCCCTAGTGAGTGAAGTTAGGAAGTGAAAGTCCTAGTGAGTGAAGCTAAGTGGTAAAGGTCCTTGTGAGTGAAGTCAGGCGATGGAAGTCCTAGTGAGTAAAGCTAGGCTGTGAAAAACCTAGGGGAGTGGACCTTAGGTGGTGAGAAGTCTATCAAGTAACTAGTCCTAAATGGAGGTTAGGCAAAGCAAGTCAAGGGTGACCAGATGCTTGACAAATGAAATCCTAGGGAGTGAGCCCTAGGTGGTGAAGGTAAGCCTAGTAGGTTAGACTTACAGGGTAAGGCTTAGGTAAGCCTAGTAGGTCTGACAGACTACAATTAAGGCTTAGGTTGCTTGTTTGTTGTTGTATGATTGTCTTGCAGGAACTTGGACCTGGAAGCAAGACTGAGGAAGTAGACAGATGTAAACCAGACGCAGCCAGATCAAGTCTGGAGTGAATCAGACTTGACTCGGGTTGAACCAGACCTAAACCAATTCGGTAGACCGAATGGGTTCAGTAGACCGAATGGGTTAGTAGATCGATCCCAAGGATCTGTAGATTGATCGGGTTCGATTGACCAGGTTTGAGTTTGGCCTCGGATCGGTGACTTGGCTTGGTTTAGTTGACCGAAAAACTAGTTCGGTCAACCGACTGGGTTCGGTTGATAAGATTGTTGAGTTGTCAGAAATGTTGACATGGAAGATGATGTGGCAATACATCAGGTTCAACTTTATGATGTGGATGTGGATAAGGATAAGTCAGATGATGTGGATAAAGATAAAACTTCATCCAGATATGTCTTGATCCAGATAATGATCTAATACAACTCTATAAAAGAAGCCGAAAGCTCTACATTCAAGAACAACAATTCTCTTTGACCTTCCTACTATGTGCTTGAAGGAAATGATGTTGCGAAGCTCTGCGATCGAGGAAGATCTTGGAGGGGTGTGTTGCGCTCAGGACTTCCGGATTAGCCACAATATTTATTTGTTTTCTTACAAGTCATGATTTATTTTATATCTTCTTTCTGCTTGTATTTAAACCTATAAGTGATTTCTCCGCCTCCAAAAAAGTTTCAGAAAGAATAAGATCTAGTGGACGGGCATCTCCCGTACTTAGGCCTTGGACGTATTGATCCTAGGAGGTTGAGAATCAAGTAAATCCACAAGTATTCTTTTCATTATTATTATTTTATATTTCCACTGACAGCACTAACTTTGTAGAACCAAAATTAAGTAAGATTTTGTCAACTGGTGATCCATATATTTATATAACCAAAATTAAGTTTGATATTATAGTTATATCAATCGACTAATGAGCAAGGATCATATTAATACCCCGAATGATTGAGGGGGAAATTATTGGAACCTTAAGTGGTTGAATCACTATTTTGATGTGTCATCAACTAAGTTTAAGTAAAACCTTGTTGTCATTGGAAGATCCGGTCGACTAGACCAATATATTCGATCGATCGAATAGCTAAGTTGGCAGAAAGATACTGAAATGGTGTCAAATAAGCTTCAGGGACTTGACATGGTCAAGGATAAGCGTTAGGAAGTTAACGTAGCCAAGGATAAACATCAAGCAATTGACATGACATAAGATAAAATGAGAATAGATTCAAATAAGGTGCAAATAGATTCGGTCAACAAATGAACCTTGATAGGATGTTGGCATGGATCAAGATCGGTTGACCAGACATATTGATTGACCGATCAAAAAAATCGATCTAGATCAGTTTATCCAAGAGGATAAACTGTGGATCAATTGACTGGGTGGCTTTATCAGTCGACCAGAAAAAGATCGTAAAATGATTTCAACTTAGAAGACTCATAACATCAAATTAATACTCATCTACAATCAAATCTCTCGTTCTGTGCTAAAAGGTTCTCAAAGCTCTACAGTCGGGACGTGCCAGTAGGAGTGTGCAACATTCAAGGCTTCCAGACCAAATGACGTCCAATTTGTTTTACTCTCATAATTATTATATTTTGATTAGTTGTGTCTAATTAAATTGTGTAAGAGGTTTCTCCTCTGCCGAAAGATATCCAGAAAGGAGAAAAATAGTGGACTGTGTTCTGTACGCAAGCCTTAGACGTATCAACTTGAGGGTGTGAACTAAGTAAAAAATCTATAATATCTCCTTTCCTTTTCTATTCTTGATATTGTTTTTATTATTTCACTGTTAATAACTTTGATAAAGAAAAGAAAAAAGACAAACATGAAAGCAAGAAAAGCACGACTGCTATTCACCCCCCTAGCGCTATCTTTCCGATCCTTCAACGATAATGATAAAGTTAATCAAGATATACATCTTATCCGTGTCCGAGAGACTACAAAGAATATTTGGACAGCTAGAAGAGACTATTAACATGAAAATTCCATCTTATTTGAACGAACAAGCATACATGGAAGTCATTCCAAGCAATCAGAAAAGATTTTCAAGCAACCAAAAAGCTTCCAGTCTACTGGAAATATGACATGGACGACTAGAAAGTGGATAACAAATGAAGAATGATCATTTGGATGACAATTCTTTTGAGCGATCGGATAGGCATTCTAGTGAACCGGAACATCAAAAAAACTACCTATATAAAGGGCTTTAAGGAGACAACAAATCACTAAATCAATCACAATCAAAGAATCAAAAGGCACTCAAAAGCTCTTTTCGTGCTGCTTCAGATGTCTACCTGCAAAGTTACATATAACTTGTTATAATCTTTTAATATTATTTCTTTTAGCTATTCTATAATTTGTCTATGTTATTTGTTTTGGTTTAGTGTATTTCAATTTTCTATTATCTTGTTTAAGTCAAAATCTTATAAAGGTTTCTTTACCTACAAATCATTTTTCCAAAAATAGAAGATATAATGAATTTAACCGGAAATGATTTTTTTATATAATTTAGATATCCTGTTCTTCGAATTGATAAATCCTAGAGATGACTAATTCAACCCATGAAAAAAATTTATTAGTCATCAGAGTAAATTGAAAAATACTTGCAAAGGTATATCCAAACGGCCAGTATTTTTAAGGTTATCGTCTCACTTAGGGGTAGAAAAAAATATCAAAATTTTAATATATCACACATATTATATTAAAATTTACTGAACCATATCAATTTAATGATATATTAAAAAATTTGGTACGGTATAATATCATACCAAAATTTTTGGTATTATCGATATAAAATTTATATTAAAATTTTTAGTATATCATACCAATATCAAAATTTAACTATATATGATACCAAAATTTCAATATGCCTAAAATTTAGTATACTGAAATTTTAATACGATATCGGTATAAATTTTTATTATACCAAAATTTTTAGTATGATATACGATATATCATTTAAATTTCGGTATACCTTACCGTATTATCCCTAATTTTATTTTAAAAAATTATCTATAATATAGAGTATATCATAGTTGGGATTCAATCCTAAAGACTTAATTAATTATTTAGAAAGCCTCGTCATTATACTATTATTCTGAGGCAATGAGAAATAATTTATTGCTAGATCATGAAGTAGGAATTTAAAATTTATTGAACCGTGTTAAATATTTGTGTCCATCTTATCTTTAAATTTATTTTCTACTACTCTGATTATAAAAATATTTTTATTACTTTATTTTCAATACAAAATTCAATAGAACACTTTCAAAATAAGATTATAAAAAGCGTTATTCAACCCTGGCGTTAAAGATATCTCCCTTTAAACTACATAGGCTAATTTCCTTTATGTTTATTCCATCTTTTCATGTTTACTTTGTGTTACTCTAGTGAATAAGATTTACTGCTCTAAGTACAATACTTAGATGCTTAATAGGGGTCACTCACTCGTATGACACAATTATCCCCATGAAATTGTTAAATAAACAATACTTAGAGGGATTCGAACAAGAGAAATCAAAAGATACAATTATAATATGTTTGGTTCAACAAACATAAATTCTCAAAATAATAAATGATTTTTAATTAATGAAATATATCTGTCACATCAATAAATGAGATATATAACTCAAAATGTAATTATTTCGGAAGCATGAGATTTTACGTAATTTTAAGATTATTAAAAAAATTCTCTAAATTATTCTCTAATTTTTGTCCTTTACTCCTAAAATTTTATCAAATCTCAATCCGCCTGATATATAACTAAAATCCTAACCGACAAATGTGACATCGTGGCGTGGTGATAACCCGACCTCCGTTGCTTCACTCAATTCGGCCATGGAGGCAGAGGTAGCATCAAGACCCTAGCGACCATCGGAGGTCACGTTTTCTCAACCTACCAAGATGGTCGCATCCGCGTGTGGCAGGTTTGCCCCCGCAACACCGAATGCTTCAAGGATGCCTTCTGACTCACCGCGACACTTCCCACGACCAAGGACAAACTCGAGAAGATCCTGATGCATGGGAGCTACGTTCAAACCCAATGGCACCATCGCAAGCTCTGGATCAACACGCGAACAGCATCTCCTGCCTCACCATCAACGGCGACATCGTCTACTCCGGCTCCTTGTTCAAAGATAATACAATAAAATATTAAATTAGGTTATATACTAAAACCTCCAAACAAACAAACTTTTGTTATATTATCTAGGATTAATCCAAACAACATTAAACAAAATTTTGTTATATTATCTAGGATTAATCACATAACCAAGGTTATACATGATAACAATCTTAGTTATCAGATAATCACATAATCAAAATTATGCCTGATAACTTAAATCAAACGCACTATTAGAATTATAGTCTCACTAAAAGAAAATATCTACGATATTGTTTGGGTTATAAGGTTGCAAACAAAGTCCTATATTAAAAACACATGGGAAAGATTATGAATTTATAAAGGAAAGATATCTCCATTAGTATGAAACATTTTGGGTAAAGTTCAAAAATAAAATTTTGAGGTCATAGACCCAAAGTGAATAATATCATATTATTATTAGTATTTTTGAATTTATTCTAGTAGCTATAAATTTTTTTTATAAAATTAAATTGATCATTCTAAAATTAAATATTTAGTATCAATTTTAAAAAAAAAACATGAGAGATAGATTAAAAAATCTAAATTAAAGGGAGAAGCTAAAAGAAAGATAAATTAAAACCACATGGATGAATATTTGTAGACTATGACATTGTGGTTGATTCATATATAAAACTTTTTTTTTCTTCTAAGATGGACTAACGGGCGTTTGTCAACATATATAAAATATTTTTTTTAAACGGATGCATAAGTGAAAGATATTGAATTTTTAAGTTGCTCATGATAAATATTTTTCATAATGATTAATAAATTTTTTTATAAAATTAAATCGATCGTCTCATCTATTACCCGATTATGATAGAATATTTAAATTATCATCTAAATATCCATAATAAATCTTAAATCCTCAACTATAATATATTTATAAAAAAAAATCTAAATAAGATGTACAATCAAAAAATACGAAACTTCTAAATTACCTATCGTAAACATTTCTCAATTTACTGTAACAATCAATACAAAAAACTTCGACAAAATTAAATCAATTATTCTAAATTTATTTATTATCTGATTTATTATTATTATTTTAATTAATATATAAAACTCAACCTCAAAGCTGGGCTCATTTAAACTTTACCAAACACGTGCTATCCAACCCAATCCACTCCAAACAAGGCATCAGTCCGGCTTCAGTCGTTTGATGCTTAAGATAAATTAATCAAAATGTTTATTAAACCAACCCAATGGATGAGTAGCAAAAACTTAAGTACAAAACAAATGGCCGAAAATAAATCAAAATGTGCATCAAGGTGCAATCTAGTCCAACCATCAAAATCTGTTAATTGTGTGAAATGAAATTTCATTCGAGTAATTTAAAATGCCCTCAAGCAATCTAAGCGGCCTAGTCTGCCTTCGAGGCAGTGGCAGCAGCCTGTCCCCTGAGACGGCCTGTTCTCCTTGCAGCAATGAGACCAACCTTCTGCCCAGGAGGAGCATCCCTGCGGACGGTAGAGGCATGACCAATGTGCTGGTGGTTACCTCCTCCGTGAGGATGCTCAACAGGGTTCATTGCCACACCACGGACCTTCGGCCAGCAGTTTCTCTTCACCCTGAACTTGTGGTACGCATTGCCAGCCTTGAGGAGAGGCTTCTCAGTTCTACCACCACCCGCAACCTGTCCTATCATTGCACGGCAGTTGCTTGGAACAATCTTTTTGGCACCGGAGGGAAGCTTGATCCTATTATTGATAAGAGTTGGTAAGAACATAGCAACTAGGAACCATTCTAAGAAGTTGGGCAGAGGATGATAACATTCAGTTACATAAAATGGTTTCAAAGGAAAAGGATCTGAAGAAGCTGCACAAGAACGTGAGTGGACTTCATACATAACAAGGAAAATACTAAATAGCTTCTGAAAACATCAAGATCACTTCAATGAGACTAATTTTTATAATGATGTTCATGCACTGAAATACTGCTATTCACAGTTATACTACCACCTACCCATGAAAATATCAAGAAATTTTTATTCGTTCAGGATGCAATAGTTATGAGCCTTAACCCTGAAAATACAGGTGTTTTTCTACTTGTTCTCTATATCATGGTTTTGATGACCAAGATCTGATCAGAATACATAACGAACCATGGTTTTATAAAGCCCTACTTGAGCCCCAGCCCCATAAGAAGCAACCCAAGCAATAGTTAAAGAGGACCATATATGACCAGTATATGGCAGTTCAAAAATCTTATTTGATTCATTTAAACTAAAATTCAAATCAAACGAAATTAAATTAAAATTATAGTCATAAAAATCAGACTGGACCACTAGTTGGAATGGAAAAAATCAGAACCACATTTCTCCAGATTGTCTTAGCTCATGACTCGGACATGCAAAAGGACCAGTAAAAATAGATCAGAGCAGACAGTTTTGTGAAAACTGGCTAATAAGACTTGGAAAAAACAGGAAACCAGGGTCAATAGACCCTTATAACTTGAAAAGTCCAAATGTCATTTGTATCTTTAATTAGATTGTCCAATTTCCAAGTTGATTATTATAATTTCATATAAGTACTATGGATCTAGGGGTGTGCAAAAGTTTGGTTAAATCAAATTAAAAAATTCGGTTCGAATATTTCGGTATTTCAATTTTTTTTTTCCCAAAAAATTGGTTTTTTTGGTTAATTTGGTTCGATTTCGATTTTAAAAATCCTTATTCGGTTAAACCGAATAAACCAAAATAAAAAAAAAACGAACGGTAAATCTCCCATGTTAAAAAAATTCGATTTCAATTTCAGTTAAATTTCCCATGATTCTGTCATTATTAAAAAAAATGGTTAATTCAATTAATCGGTTTTCGACCGAATTAACTAATATTTTATCAATTCAGTTTATTTAGTTTTTATTGAAAAATTCGATCGGTTCAGTTAGATCAAAAAAATTCGGTTTATTCAGTTTCGGTTTTAATCGAATACTCAACCCTATATAAATCCACTCATCCCCATTTAGTGAAATAAGGCTTGATTGTTGTTGTACAAGTACTTATGGATTTATGGGTAATTTTTTTACATTTGTTTATGTTTGATTATCTATTAGTAATTGTTATATCAATATGAAGATAGTCTGATTTAATTTTAGTTATTTTTGTTACTCCTTTACATATATTAACCTACTCTAACAATAAATAGATTAAGAAATTTTTTAATATCCTCTATTTAAAATATAATTGCAAGTTAGTTATTCTGATTTTATATCAATATTTATGGATCCATATGTACTAATAAATTATTTTTTACATTTGTTTTATGTTTTGATTATCTATTGGTACTTGTTATATCAACATAAAGATAGATTTAAATTTTAATTACTTTTATTACTATGCACAAAAATAACATATATTTCATTTTTCAATGATGAACTTATTTACATGACCTTCCTTTCATAGGAGTAAAAAAAAATACTATGATTGTTCTGTTACTTTATCTAGATGTCTTATCCATGATTTAGCAATCCCAAAGTTCCCTTCAAATATGACCAAATAAGGAAAATTTATCTTTTTTCGTACTCTTTCATAAGATGAATATCAAAAAGGGACTTATGGTGTGGAAGAAAAAAAGTCTGGATTTCATATTTCTAGATGTGAAAAGAAGCACAGTTTGTTAATCTACTTCATAATCTAAATTAATAGTTCTAGAATAAAATCAATAAATTAGCAGTTAACCATTGGAAGTAAAACTCTATCTGGCTAATGGACTCGGCTAAGTAAATGTCCAAGACCACATGTGATGTAATCAATTGATACATTGGGTTGAATATTGGTTTATAACTATACTTAGAATCCAAATCTAGCATATTTAGCCACTTTTAAACCATTATTTTACAAGCAATAAATTCCTTAGATTTCAATATACATAGTTTTTTAATACAAACTGTATGATGACTCTGCATATGCACTATGCAATGGGTAGACTACAAACCATGTGTACATGCTTTTTCAAACCTTGCAATAAACTCTACCAAAATACTACAATGAAAGGAGTCAGTTAAATGAGCTGGATTTTTTTATCTAGTCTAAATAAATTCTAACTGTCAACAAGCTCTCCTTGTTTGATTCGTAGTACATGACAATTGATTGAAGATTCTGATAGGAACAAATCAATGTATCACTTGGAATGCCACTTCCATTTTACAGTAGTAATCAATGAGCAAGCAAAATAGGCAACCAAATGAGCCTATAACTCCTCTTACATGTTTGCGGCTTGTATCTACAATTCTTTCCAACATATATTCATCGCCAACAATTTAAGTTTCCCCCCTTCCCTCTGATACAACCATCGTCAAGTCTGTCCCTGACTATTTATTCAGGACAAGAATCATTACTAAGATAATCTAAGCAAGTCTAGTAGTAGAATGCTGAACTAACAACAAATGATAATCAGATCAGCAACATCAACGATTCTGTACTATACTAAGATCAGTACTAAATTAAGAGTTTGATTGTTATATTGTGTTTCTGAAACAACAAAGATCATGTTTTTATTCGGCAAACAAAATAAGAGAATAGATCTTACTCATTACTTTCAAGAAAAAAAAAAGAGGAATTTTTTTGCACCACTCAAAATTCTAGTCGAATAAGTAAATAATCACAAATAAAAGAAACAAGGGGCGCAAGACAACCTGCTTGTATCGTTGTCGGGGTTGTGGCTAATCACGATGGCGTAGTCGCCGGAGGCGCGCGCAAGGACGCCGCGATCGCCGACGTGGTGCTCCACGTTGCAGACAACGGCACCCTCAGGAATGGATCGGAGGGGGAGTACGTTTCCGACCATGAGGGTGGCTTTGCGACCACAGTAAACGAACTGGCCAGTGTACATCCCCTCGGCGGCGATGAAGAGCTCCTTCTGCAACTTAAAGCGGAAGGGGTGGCGGAAGGTGACACGGGCAAGTGGTGCGCCGCGGCCGGGGTCGTGGATGATCTCCGTCACCACGCCCTTGAGGTACCCGTTGCGCTCCCCGTAGTCGAGGCTGCGGAACCTGGCAGGCCCCTTACGATGGTGGGTGTGGGACTTGAAAACCGACCCCGCTCCCTTCCTCTGGGCACGGATTACGCGTCCCATCCCGGCGGCGAAGCGATGGTGGCGGCGGAGGGTGAGGGGATGGGGAGAGACGAGGCTCGGAGATTCAACCACAAGCGAAGCATATATTCGGACGGGGAAATGGCTAGCTATTATCTGTTACCCTAATTCTCAGATTTATATGGGCTTTTAGGATTATTCTTGTTTACATCTTAGCCCGTGGCGATCAGATCGATCCCAATTGTATTTTTTTATCATGCCCCTTCACAGAATTTAAATTATCAACGTACACCTAAAATTTCAAAAATGTTACGATTTTACCAAACTATCAAGAACCTTTGGATCATTAACGAGAATAATATCGTGGTAATTTTTTTTAACACTAATAAAATAGAGTCACATGTTCTATTTGATGTGTTTATAATTAAGGATAAAATGATAAATACTTTTTTAAAATCTGAAACATATTCTAATTATATTAATACTCTAAAAATATTGTATATGGGTACTCTAATCAATAATGGACTCAACCATATGCGTGACACTCTTAAATTAGGATGTCAAAAATACATCTGATCCGTCAATTATATCTAAATCAATCCAAAAAAAAATTAGATTAAGATTAAGAATTTTTGAATTGATTTATATTCAAGTTAGATCGGGTCTGGTCGAATTTAAGTTGACCCGAATTGATCCGGATTGATATGAATTTAGGTTTTAAGATATATTTTTTTTGTTTAAATTAAATTTTATTTTAAAAATTAAAATATTTTATGTATATAAATAGTATAATATTAATATACAATAATAAAATATTGATATAAAAATAAAAAATTATAAGGAAATAATAAAAAGAGTTTTTCAGGTTGGGTAGTTATTCAAGTTCGGATTCGGATTTACAATTTTCGGATTGAGTTCGGGTTCACGTCAAATTGAAATTGAGATTTTTTTTAACCGATTTTTAACCTAACTCATACCCAGATTCATCCAAATTTACACCCCTATCTTAAATTCATATATGTTTTGTCTCTATTAATTATTAATTATAAATCAATCATTCACTTCGTAACAAAATGGGAAAAAAAAAAGTTAAATTCCTCCTTCAGCCTATCTCATTCATAAGTTTAAAGCAAAACAATTCCAAAAGCCTTCATTTGTTTAACTCCTCTTAAAATTTAGTAATCTTTATTTAGGCATGCATATCAATAATAGAATAAAAAGTCACATTTACCATATGTTCTACCCTTTTATATCCCTAAATAATTAGTATATGAATATTAAGATAATCCTAAAACATTGATAAAAGAATATTGATATCCCAAGATACTAATCTCGTCCTACATCACTAGCTTCAACCTACATAACTCGCCCCAAAGGCTATGGTGCAACGATAGAGCGCTTAAATTATCACTTAAATATTCACGATTTGATCTCCAGTTATGACACATTTACAGACATTTTTCCTCTAAATGGAACACGCAACTAAGGGATGTTGAGGTCATCCACTGCGAGCACTTCCCGATTTACCCTAGAGGCAGGTGAAAACCTTTTATGGGATCGAGCCGATCGCCCCAAGTTTGATGTTACCTTGTTCATCATTTTTTTCCAACTTACATGACTCGACTCGATGTAAGCAATTCCAATATACTTCGATCAACTACTAAGTCCTTTATGGGACATGGTACCTTAAGCCTTATATGACTCAGCACCCCGAGCCTTATAAGAGTTGACACCTTAGTCACCCTCATCGCTCAACATCCCCAGGGTCTCATGCAACTCAGCCTCCCAAGTTCCTTCATGTGACTTGGCCTCTTGGGCCATTCCTATAACTTGACTCTCCTCAAACGCCTCGCGTGGCTTGATGTCCGATGCTTGAGTTGTGCCCAAGTTGTGTATTCAATGCTCCCCTCCAAACTTCATATTCAACTCTCCCCTCTAAGTTCCCTGAACTCCTTCAATCCCTTATAATAGTTTGATCCCTCAAAGAACTATACGCTTAGTCTATCACTAAACATGGTCCTCGTAGGGGTAGAACATAATCAAACTTGGCCCTTGCATGTTAGGGTCCTTATAGGTACGAACCATACTTGGATCTGGACCCTACAAGTATGTACCATAATTTAGTACTACTTTTCCATTGCTTCTATTAGCCCTCACCACTAAAGAATAACTTAAACATTAGAAGAGCTTTGTTGGACAACTCTAACATTTTCTAACATGTGTTATTCCATCTTCGTCCTAAAGCACTTTTCTACTTCAGCATCTAGTGAGGAGGTTGTTGGTGCAATCAATCTCAGGTCAAGATTGACCAAGAACAAGTTGGCATGAGTTGAATTTTGATGTTTAATCAATATGTTTGATGGTTGTAGATTGAGATGTCAAGTGAAATGGGAGATTGTTGGAGAGGAAAATTATTGGTGCAATTGTATTCAAGTCAAGGTTGATCAAGAGTATTTTGGATGTCGATGTTTGATGTTTTAGTAAAAAGTCAAGTAGGTTAAGGTTAACCAATACTTGATAGTGGTGAAATTCAAGTGGGTCACAGTCGACTAGACACTTGATGCTTGAAAGTCTAATAGGGAGTTAGCAAGGGCGAAGTCTAAGTGGGTCATGGAGGACCAACACTTGGCATGAGAAGTATGATCCAAGTAGGATCAAGGTTGACCGAACACTTGGTAATTGTAAAAGTCCTAACAAGTCATAGAGAATCGGATGTTAGGAATGAGAGATAGAAGTCCTAAAATGTCATGGAGAACCAGATGTTAGGCACGATGAGTGAAGTCCTGACCGATCATGGAGGACCAGATATTAGGCACCACATTGGAAATCCAAATAGATCAAGAAGGACTAGATGTTTAGCAATGAAAAAGTGTTGGTAGATCAAAGTTGATCAGATGTTAGACATGTGAAGTCCCGATAAGTCAAGATTGACTAAATGATAGGCAAATAAAGTTCTGGTAGGTTACGATCAATTGAATATTAGACAAAGTGAGGTTTCAACTTCGATAAGACTATCAATCGACTACTATGGGAATAACAATTGACTAATAAGCCTAAAAAACCCCATGTTTGGGATTGAGGTGATTTATGGGAGTTCGAGGTGCAATCAATAAACTGTTAGGCATGAGCAATCGACTAATCAATCAGTCAAGTAGTGTACTCGATTGATGACACTGTTGGAGTGAACTGAAAGTTTCTAAAATGATTCAGGTTCTCGATTGATCGTCATTACTCAATTGATGAGTTCCATCAACTTAACTAATGCTGAGCTAGAAGGAGTTGTTGGACAGATTGAGTAGGGCAACGCTTGTATCTTGATTAGAGAAGTCAATTGATGAAAGTTAGCAGTCAACTATTAGATGATTTTCATCCCCGACTGAAGCCTATAAAGGAGGGTTTCATGGAGAATTTTGTGCTTCAATTCTTATAGGTTTTGAGGGAAAGTGCTAGTGCATTCCAAATCTTCAGAAGGCAATCCAAAGTAACCAAAAGCACTCAAAGAAAGTTTCATTAGTATAAACTTTTTTTGGATTGTATTCATTTTCATTTATATATTTGTTTTTCACTTGTATTGCTTTGTAAGAACAAGTAGGGGTGAGCAAAAGTTCAATTAAACCGAACCAACCAACTGAATTTTTAAATTCGGTTCAGTTATTTTAAAATTGCGGTTGTTTTTTTTAAAATCAATTATATCGATTATTTCGGTTCGCTTTCAGTATTAAAATACCTTATTCGATTAAACTAAATAAACTGAAATAAATACCCTAAATCCCAATTCCCGAATTCGTCGCTCATCACTCTC
>JBBUKS010473250.1:0-17694 GCA_038050645.1 Hedychium gardnerianum
AAGAATGGGCCATCTATCCTTTATCCATGGAAAGAAGACTAAAGGGAGGGGTTTGAAACCCCTTCCGCCGAATTCATTTTTTTTTAAAAAATATTTTTTGCTCAAAATTAATGTACAGTCGGTATCCGGCCTGTTCCAATCAGCAGGATGCGTATAAGTGGTTCCATCCCAAGTTAGCTTCGTCGAGTCATCATTATCTAGGTCCAACTTGGTTGAGCTGTCGCTAGTCCAACCTATCGCTAGTCCGATCTTTCGATCTGCCATTGGTCCAACCTCCCAATCTACTACTGGTTCGAATCTCCCGATCTGCCAAGTGCCTACTTGAGACACCCAAGTGCTGAGTACCCAAGCACCCCTAGTTTAAATGAGTTGTGCTCCTATTACCTGATATGAGGGTTCTCTGGCCGAAGGCATTTTGATGCAGTGGTTACCATGACATTGATTGCAAAGAGATGCGCCCTTTAGTAAGGTGCTATTGGTGCAATCAATCTCATGTCAAAGTTGACTTAGTTGACTAAGTTTGGGTTGACTCGAGCTTAAGTTTTGATGTTTGACAATATATAAAAAAGAAATCTAAGTGGGTCATAGAGGACCGAATACTTAGCACAAGAGGAAAGTCCAAATGAGTCAAAGGTTGATCGAACACTTAGTGATCGAAAGTCCAACAGAAAGTTGACAAAAGGAAAGTCCAAGTAGGTCAAAGGATAACTGAACACTTGGAGATTGGAAGTCCAATGGGAAGTTAGCAAGCGGAAAGTCCAAGTGGGTCATGAAGGACTGGACATTTGGTGACAATGAAAGTCCTAGCAAGGTTAGGTGGTGGAAGACCTAGTTGGGAATTAGGCAATGAAATTCGTAACAAGACTAGAAGGTGGAAGACCTAGTTGAGAACTAGACAATGGAAGTCTTAGCAAGGTTAGACAGTGGAAGATCTAGTTGGAAAATAGATAAACCTAATTGGGAACTAGGTTAAGTCCAAGTGGGTCACGGAGTATCGGACACTTGGTGAAGAAGCTCTAACAAGTCAAAGTTAACTAGATGCTATTATTTAATACTAAGTTTTGGTCTAACTAGCTCATGTCTGACTGGGGTAGCTTGGCTAGATCCATTAAGTTGATTGCATCAGGTAGAACACATATGATTTAACCTAGACATGCTCTCAATAGAGTGTTCCTAGTTTACTATCATCCTAACCTTTTCCGATGCTAAGTTATCAAATTCATACAATAAATTTAGCCGTTCTAAATTAAGCATAAAAATAAACTAAGCATGACATATAAAGCAGTAAATTATACAAACATGTATATCAAGAAAAAATAGTTTTTTGGCTCCCCTTGGGTCATAACCTCGATAAGGTCTATTTAGGTAATGAATTTGACCATTGGGTATCCAAAAGTGGTTTGGTCCAACTTGATTAATCAAGCTTGTCTTAGGGACCCATGCTTGAACTTGGTTTCTAGGTTTACAATTTACTAATGACATGTATGATTTAAATTGTGAATTAGCTTTGTATCCTAATCCGGATCTGTTGTAAATGACTCTTTGTTTTCTAAGTATCATGTCAAGATGCTTGGAACCCGCAGTGTACTATTCCAACGTTTTTTCAAGTTCTTTGACTTGAGTTTTCAAAGTGAAATTTTCTTCCTCAAGTTGTTGAACTTGAGTTGAAGTTTCACCTTGAACTGGCTCAGTCAAAGGACTTGGGTTAGTCTCTTCCTTAAGGACTTTTAAGTCCCTTTGGAGAGACTTAACCTGGATGTTGAACTTGGCTAGTTTATGAGTTAAATATGAAATTAAATTATATAATTTAAAAACTAATTCATGGCTTACAGCGGGGTTTGGCCCTTCGTAAACGGATACGGATTCGTGGCTTCTTTCGAACTCAGCTTCTGACTCGGACTCGACTTTGGTTTCAGACTCGGATATAAAGTCGATTTCCCGTGTCGGTAGGGCAAGGAAGCTGGTTCATGCTTGAACTTCTTCGTCTGAGTCTTCAGATGAGGATTCATCCCATGTTGCTTGTAATGCCTTCTTCCTCCTTTGCTTCTTTACGTCTTTAAGATTCGAATCCTTCGACTTAAAGTGTCCTTTTTGGTTGCACCTTAGCAGGTTATCTCCCATTTGTTGCAAGGGAGAGGTACTCCGTCTTCGATGGGGAGTGTGAATCCCGTTTGGATAAAAATCCACATCTCCACCTGGGTATGTAGGTGGAACTCCATCCGTCCCTTCCAGTAGCCAAAATCCTCCCCTGTGAAGAGAGGAGGACAGGCGGTGTTGTAGCCTTCTTGATGAGCCATGTAAACATGAACAAAATCTTGCAAATAAAAAAAAATAGGAAAGAATGTATCAAGACTTTGGTCTTAGATTAGTAGTGTGAGAGAAAAAAAAGGAGTACGTAAAAAGAAAATTGAATGGTGTTGCATCAACTTCGATTACCAAAAAACTCACGAATTAAAGAATTGGATCAGAATGGGTGATTGCACCGATTCTGATAAGGTAACGAAAAACACAAAAAAAATGGAAAGAAAAAAATGCTTGAACAGTGGTTTCACCAATTCAGAGCGACCCCGCTCTGATAATTTTAGGATCGAAAAGCGCTAGAGGTTTGCTAAGACAATTTCTTTTTACTTGGTTCACAACCCGGCGATGGCTAGTCCAAGGCCTGCACCAGTATAAGTGTTTTCATTGGACAATCCACTATAAGCACGATAAGTACAAATGATGCTAAACTAAAATACAATAATTATACCGACGACTTCAAAGTAGAAATTTGAGCGTGGTCGTCGAAACAGTGTTTCGGCATTGTAAAGAGCTTTTTTCGGAGCAGCGTATGAGTACGAAAGTCATAAAGAATTATTCTCCAGAGCTGTTGGTCGAGTCTTCTTTTATTGACTCATCCAGGCGCCTCTATCCAAGTCGATCTGATCGGATCCGAGATCGTTGTGCCTTATCCGCTTTCAGGCACCTCAATCCCTTTAAGGTGCCTCAAGCGCTGACATGACTCGATTTGGCCACTGCGTGACTCAGGCTGAGTCTATCCCAACCAAGGTGCCTTAATCCCTTTGAGGTGCTTAGTTGCTAATGTGCGTCGACCAACCAGAGGCTTCCACCTCATCCTACTTCACGCTGAGGTTATTGAGGTGTCTCAATCCCTTTAAGGCACCTAGTTCGGCTTGAGGCACCTTGATACTTCCAAGCGCCTGGTTCAACAGTTTTCAGGTTTTAGCTTTTGCATCACAGTGTTAGCGCAGACACAATATAATATAACAAATAATATTCGACAGTCTCGGGAATGTCCGGTTCTGACTTTTGGGTTTCCCATGAAGCCCTAGGTCTAACCGACGCTTACTATTCCCTCAATGGGGAACGCGTCCTCACCTACTCCTCTCAGAAGAGTTTACCTGTTGCCAAACATCTGGACCTCCAGACTGTTTGGACTTTCGCTCAGCATCCGATCTTGACTTCCTAGATTTTTCTCTAGACGTTCAATCCTCGACCCGCCTAGACTCCTGCCTGGTGTCCTCAACCCCAAGGCTTTCCGCCTAATGTCCTCGACCCCTAGGACTTCTGCCCGGTATTCTCGATATGCCAAGACTTTTGCCTGGTCCCCCGGACCAGGACTTCATTGCCTAATCTCCCTGATTAGGACTTCGTTGCCCAATCTCCCTGACCAGGACTTCTTGCCCAATCTACTTGACCAGGACTTCGTTGCCTAGCCTCAACTAGGACTTTCACCTTGCCTAAGTTTCCTTAAGACTTTCTACTTGAGCTTCTTGCACACTTAGTCAGACTCATTAGATAACAACAACCCTTAACTTTAAACCTTTGTCATCTATCAAAACATATGTTCGATTAGCTGGTGCTTCCAGCACCAATATGATGAGGTAACAACCTCGTATTGGCCGACACACATCAGCATCCAGGCGTCTCAAAGGGATTGATGTGCCTGGATAAGGATAAGAGATGTCGGATAGAGTTTCGCCAAGAGCTCGTCACATCAGCCTCTATTGAGGCATCTCAAAGGGATTGAGGGGTCTGGATCAACCTATATAGGCAACCTTCGACCAGAGCCTTCAACAACAATTCCAAACGCTCAAACGACTTCTGCGCTGCTCTAAAATTTTGCTACAATGCCGAAATGTTGCTCCGACATCGACACTCAATTCTAGATCTGAGATTGTCGGTATTTCTTTTAAGTTATTTGTATTTGTCTGTTTTCGTGCGTAATTTCTTAAGGGTTGGTAAACGTGTTACCTATCCCTAGTTTTGTAAAGACGAATCTCCGTCTCTGAATCTCTATTCGGAGAAGGAGATCTTTTTAGTTGATTGCCCAACAAAAGCACTCAATAGGTGCAGGCCTTGGACTAGCAGTCGCTGGGCTGTGAATCAAGTAAAAACAAAGTGTTTGCTTGTGTTTGTTTCTTTATTCATAATTTCGCTGCGTACTCGAGCTTACGAAAAATGTGAAAAAGTCACGGGAGTTATTCAACCCCCCCCCCCTCCTCTAGCGCATTCTCCGATCTTATGTATATATAAGATCGGAACATGATTAATTTTAAATTTCTAGTAAATTTTGTGATAAATAGAGTATTTACTTTTAATCAATGATGGTCATATATGAATTGATCTCAATTATGAGTAATTAATAGACTTTTATTTATAATATTATATTTTTTGACTTTTCAAATAATAACACAAATGAGGTAGTGTCAAATATTTTTGATATATTAGAAATAGAGTAAAATAAATAGCTAAGAATATTAATGTACTAGATGAAATCCATTCATTCGAAAATAAGTCAGATAAACAATTCCCTTAAGTGTTGATTTGAGATTTGAATAATAAGAACATTTTATTTATGATTAGATCATAAATATATTATACATTAGAAAATCAATAAGACTAAGAAAAAAGATATAATTAAAAAGGTTCGCGGAAATTATCTAGCTTTAGTTATTTACTGTTTATGGATGATCAATTTATATGTAATGACTATATCAATGGACTATTTATTATTCTTAATTAATTTTATATCTATAATATCAAGAGTGCATTTCCAAATTTATAGTGGAGTAACTTTGAAATTAATGATATTGACATACTAATTAAAGAGTTTAATTTAATTAATATTATTAGAGCTTGAGATTATAAGTTCATAGTTTCCCATGTCATCTCCGAATTACATTGAACACTTATGATAAAAGTATTAGATTTATTAACTTAAAATTATTGAATTTTAAGTTACTACACATCCTTAGTTACATGGGTAAATAAATTATAAATGAAAAATATTTTCTTTTATAATTTTATACCAAAATTTATATTTTCTTCCGTTTAATTAATTCTTGAATTAATTGAATTTTATTAGATATTATTTTGTGATAAAGATCACAAAATTATATTCATTCCACTTTAATAAATTTTGATTTATTAATTAATATTTATCTTTTTCATGTTTATTGGATGAACATTTAAAATAAAAAATAATAATAATAGAATTATAGAAGAAATTTTATTCCCTCCGTCATTCACTCAAACACTCCTTCAAAAGAAGTGAATGATATTTATATCATTGACATGTGCTTGTGTATATATATATATATATATATATGTTGATCGATGGAATTGTGAATTAAATCTATAATTCATGATAATTATTTTTTAAAAATAAAATAAGAAAAAAGAAGATAAATTGTTGGATATAATTAACATACATATATATGATATATGTATGAATTATATATAAATGTTTATTAATTAAGAAAAGGAAAATAAATTAAATTATGTAGAAATCATATCTTCTCTAATATTACACTTCTTATTCTATGGAAGGTGAATATTATTATTAATATACATATGATATATATTAGTGATATGAAAAGATTGGATAGATTATGATTTTAAGAATTATGAATTTTTAATAATCATACCAATTAAAATTATATTTCCTTTCTCCTCCCGGATTGAGAAAAATAATAAATAGGGAGATTACAATAATAAAATCTATGCTTTTGAGTGATAAGGAAAATCAAAATAATTGAGATGTCCACACATCCGTTTAACCGTGGAAGATTTATGGTGTCAAGGATTATGTACTAGGGTTATACTCAAGATCACTAATCTTGTCATAGTATGATTTTTATATACTTGTTATTTTTTTCAATATAGATATTACATGATAGATAATTTTGAAGAAAATTATTAAAATATACGATACAATTTAAATTTTTGTAATTTATGCGACCAACATCAATAAGGGTGAAAGGAGGGCAGAATATGACCAGTCATTTTGAGCCGAGCTCTTGAAGCTTTTATTACCTTACGCAACACTCAAGGTATCAAAGGAGAGAGCTCTACAAATTTGTGAGGAGGACCATCTATTGCAACATCCTCGTGAGTACGCAACAAAATCCAAGAATCTACAATCTAATAGTTTCTACTCTTTTCATTACAAATATGGGCATAACCGGTCTGGATTGCCCGATGCTAGATCGGGTAATCGAGCAAGTGATTGTCATTAACCCATGAATTAGGCCTCTCTTTGTCTCAGGAGAAGTGGCTCATGAGTAGCGACTAGTGCCTCATCATATGAGGTCCTCGACAATAGACTAACAAAATTGTGGGAGTTTTATCTTCAACGCGACAAGAAGAAATCTCGAACAAGGGAGCCGAATGTTAAATACTAATATCATTTCTCTGCTACCATTAACTTAAACTCCTTTCTCTTTTCTTTTTCCCCTTTGACAAAATAAAAATTAGGGATCCAACGAATTAGAGTTAACAAGTTTTCAAAAATAAATCTATTTAACCTTTTTTCTCAAGTTAAAGTTAAAATTAATTTTTGAAAATCAATCAATCATTTATAGAAATGCCTTTAAAAATTGTCTAAATTTTGATTTTTTTTTATATTTTACCCATGGACAATTAGCATGCTATTCTTTTATATAAAAATAATTTAAAAAAAAATCATTTTAATTTTTAAGATTTAAGTATGTATCTATAACACCAAGTTCGATATAAGTATTTTTCTTTAAAAAATTATTTATTTATTTTTAAATTTAAAAAAGTTATATAATTTTGAACACTTACTGGTATCATGACATATTTTCATAGGAAAAATTTGAAAAACTCCATGTGTGGGTGCCATTTTCCAAGTGGCAAATGTCATGGCACATGTTGCCACGTCATTGCCACAAAGAGAAAAGATTCCACATAATCACGAGAAATAAAATACACTTCAAATTAATTACAGTTCGTAGTGAGCACCAAAATGGCTTTCTTAAGGGCCTCTCATCCATCCAAATAAAGCAAATTAGCATCATTTTTTTTTGATATGAATTTTATTCAAATTTTATAAGAGAAGAGAAGGGAAGATAAAAAACAGAGTAGGATGGTTAGCCAATTATATATTTAGAAATAAATTTAATATTCAATTTGATAAAATTTTATTTATTTAATTGATATATATATATATATATATTAAATAAATAAATTTAAATAATTTATTAAATTAAATAAATAAAATTGAAGTTCAATTCATTAATATTCATGGATAAGTATTTGTGGTTCTCACGGGATAAGTTGATGGTTAATATATAAAGTATTGTCATCATGAAGTCTGAGGGTTAAATCTTGGCTAGTAGTCAGATTTCTGCCCTCCCTTATGCACTCGTCACTGTTCAGGCTAATGATTTACCTCCTCCGTGTTGTTCTTGGGACAGACTGACGGAGGCGAGCGTTTCGCATTTTGTCACCATGGATAAGTATTCGTGAATAATATTATTTTTTAAAAATTTTCATCAACTGTCAAGATAAATATGAGAAGCACATGTGAATCATGACGAATGACATACATCACAAGTATTTAAAATACAAATATGAAATGCCCTGTGTAAGTCTCGAACTCTTATTATATGGGAGCTTATTCTACCTCTTTCCATTATAACTGTATTCCGGGGATTTGTGATGAACAATAATTTTTTATCAATATGATAAATATTTTTTTAAATTAATAAATAAATTTATATTATAAAATTCAATAACTAATTATATAGATTAAAAATATAAAAATTTCAAATAATTAAATAAATTTGAATTGAGCTCCATAATATCTAAATAAATCAAACTTAATCCATCTCAAATTAAAAAAAAATCTTAATTAAATTTAAATAATTATTTTAATAACTTAATTTATTTTAGATTAGACTTAATATTATCTTATCAAATAATTATAATAAAAAATAATTATGCTCATATCAAGTGGCTAAGAATCAATATCCGTTAAAAATTTAATCCTTTCACATTATAATAAATCTAGACATTATTTTATCAAGTTCAAGCATCACACACTTCATTTCTTTCCATCTCAAGGTAAAATAATATTCTGATGAACCCGTTTGGAGTCCGTTTAGCACAACTCTGTCGCGATGAGATGCTCGTCCCAGAGCGAACCCTAAACCCCAATCTCCTCCGTACCAAAATCGCCTCTGTCGCCTGCCTCCCCTCCACGTCCATGGGGAAGGACGTCTCTGGATCTCCGGCGGCGGACGCGCCTGGAAGCGCTACAGCCCCCACCGTGTTCACCACCCGCCATAACTTAGCTCGCACCTTCAAGTATCTAATGGGTCCGTCACCTAATCCTCTCCCTTCTTATTATATTTCGTATATTATTTTTTTAATTCTGTTTCCCCCCTGGTTTTAGCAACGCAATTCTTATCGAGGGGAATCCCGTTTATATTCAATTCATTGATCGTGAGACACCTTACTGCTGCGGACTATGCTGTAATTTTCCTCATCCTAATGCTATTATTACTATTATTTAGATTAACATGGGCATAAGCAACTCAATCACGACCACTCCGTATATTCTCCTCATGCTAGCCAATTTTGTCTTTTCAGATGATCTAGGAAATACTGACTAAAATGTCCGCATAAGAAAGTCAATGTTGTGAGGAATTTGACATTCATGTAGTTGGTTCTTTTGAATCATGGGTACTTATACTTAATTTAACAGATTGATAAGCTTAGTTTAATCTATGGATGAATATTGACACTAATACTATAGCTTAGACGACCACTGCATTGAGAAAGAATAAAAGGTGCAAGCATAATAGTGCATTTTCATTACACAGTCTGTTTATCTTTGTTTGGTACCTTCTTAAGTGAAATGGTTTTAAATGATTCCTCTTGTTGAAGAAGGTGATGATTTTTCATTTTAAGTTGCATAGGCATTTCAAGCATCACCAAAAATTAAATTGATATGAAATGGTAGCTGCTTCTTGTTGGATTTCTGAATTTTATGTGGATACATTATGAGGTTGTTACTCTGTTTGGTAGCTATTGTCAGAGCTCACTGAGTGATACTGCAAGTGATGTCTGATAATGGCTCTATGTCTCTCTAGTAAATTATACAAGGCCTAGTAGTTACTTTTTGCAGATACCTTTTGATCTTCTTTTCTTGTTCTAATCTTTATTCTTTCTCAAAGATCAGATATTCAGTTTCAAGCATTTATTTATGTGTTTTAATGTAATTTTACAATTAGAAACATGTATATCCCGTGTATATGACAAAATAACATTTATTATGATAAAATGTTGAAAAGTTTTAATGTTGTCATCTTCCTTTATTTTGTCTTGATTGGATAATAGTCTAGTTCAAGAAGAATTTGTGTACGATGGTTAACAACCTGACTCCATTGTTCCAATTTTTGTTTTTATTGCCTATTCATCTAGTCCTTTGCTTTTGATCAATTTTTCTTAATGATGTGTTTTACAGCTTTATGCAGTACAATTCCATCTTTTTGTTACCTCCATATTATTTCTAAGTCGGGAAGGTTTTCGACGGGCATGCATGCGCACTGATGTTGGAAGGTTCTTGTTTCTTCTCTAAAATCTATCTTGACCAAATCCATTGTATTCATGAAAGAACATTTTTTTTAAAATAAATTTGGAGTCATTTTTTTAACATGTCTCCCCTGTAATATTATTTAAGTGCAATCACCAAGCAAAGCAGAAACAATCTAAATGGTTTTTGATTTAACTAAGAAATATTTATAAATAGATTGATGAGACATGCAAGGTTGCAGAGAAAGGTTAATCACTAATAGTTGATATTTTCCTTTGTAAAACGCAATGGCAGTCAAAGTCACCATTTTAGCCTCCTAAAATTGTTCAAAATGTCAATTTGTTAATTGAGAGAGCATCATTGAACTGCTGAAGGTGATGGTGTATATTGTTTGTCACCTGGTCATGACCTCAGTCCACCCTCTTGGAGAGGTGGATCTGCTCCCATTTATAGTTTTGCACATGGTTGTCAAAATTGGCCCAATACATGTATGGATTGCTAAGTTGGATTGGTATCGACATAGATTAATTCAATCTTTCCTGAGAATTCAATCATCTATCATTGGCGAAGAAAGTAGAGTTTCTAAGAAATTACTTAGAAATGAGTTAACTGCATTTGAAAATAGATTAAATGGATTTAAACTTGTCAAATAATGAATGAAATAGATCAAATAGGGTGAAAATAAGGTGAGTTCTATCAAAGTAAGTTGATTTTGACAAACTCAACCACCCTACCCAACTCTTTCTACATTTTATCTTGAATACTTGCAAAAACATATAGGAGAGGAAGATAGTGCTTGTTGTTCTTATGTACTAACTTAAATATCTTAGCTCCTCATTGCCAAAGATTTGTTGTGAGATTAAAAAAGTAATCCTGTTGTTGCATTTGGTCTACCGGTAAGTAGACCAAATACACATCCATGCTTTCTTCATTTAGTGTTAATCGAAAGCGAGAGAGAATATAATACTGATCAATACTGTCAAAAACCTCTTCTCGATTAAACCCAATATTATGATTACTATTCTATTTTATAGATGATATATCTATATCTACTATTATTAATAACTTGTATTAATAAATTAGTAGATAATATATTAATATCTAGTATTATTTAATTTTATATTAATAAATTATTGATTCTATATCAATCTTAAAGATATGCATTTAGTTCAAGAAAATGCAGATGTTATCAAGCCACAAAATTTGAAGATAGAGGAGGAGAATGGGATGTTGCTGCTGCCATTATCCTAAAACTTAAGGCACTCTGCTTGAACCCTGTCAAAATGAAATGATAGGTGTCTGTTTTTAAGATGCCATCATATAATTAATTAACAAATATAATATCATTTCATGGATTGCCTTTCCTTCCATCAGGACATTCTGTGAACATGCTTCCTTTATTGTAGAGATAATGCCTTGAACTACTTATC
Source organism: Hedychium gardnerianum (assembly GCA_038050645.1). Taxonomy (NCBI): domain Eukaryota; kingdom Viridiplantae; phylum Streptophyta; class Magnoliopsida; order Zingiberales; family Zingiberaceae; genus Hedychium; species Hedychium gardnerianum. The sequence continues at coordinate 11,275 of JBBUKS010473250.1, forward strand.
CTTAATTGCTACTGTCTTCCTCCACAATTATCCTTAATATAGAATCCTTTCCTTCTCAAATTTCTTTCATGTATTGGTGCAATTTGGATTTTTCTGATGATTGATGAATTCCAAAGAGACCACTTACTATTGCAATTTAATGTAACTATATTTAACTTGTTAAATTTCCCCATGCTATATTATCTCAGGTAACCATATTTGCATTAGCTCTAAGTTTATTTTGTTTCTTTATATAATAGGATGGTAATGCTAAATAGTATTCATGTCATGTAAGATTAAGGTTTTTTGATACTGGTATGTAGTGTTTTGCTTCAGTTGACTAACAAGAGAAACTATGCTCTTATTGATCTTCATCTGCTAAAGTTGGTCCATAGTGAACCAACTAGGCGCCCTGCTTAGTTGGGCCTCTTAGAGTCACTTGTATAGATTTAAGAGTAAATTGTGTATTTACATTATTCCTGTCAGATATTTCATGATACTTCATTGAATACCAAAATTTCTAGCTAATGAAGTTTTTGGAAAGAAAAATATCTAAATCTTGAATTGTAATGCTCCTACCTTTTATTCTCTCTCTCTTATTAAATTTTTGTTCACCTAAAATAAAAGCTCTGCCAAATTACAGCAATAATTCATCGATGGAAGAAGATGCTGCAAGATTATTGAAAGTAGCTTGGCTCACATTCCCAATTGGCATCTTGTTTACTTTTGCAGCCTGTCTCTTTGTGTTCTGGTTTCAGAAGCTCACTTATTCAGATGCATATGCACAAGCTATATTGATCCATGGTATTTCTTGTCACTTAAAACTTTGAACTACTGACTGTTTTCATACCTAGATGATGTTGACCGATTTTACGAACCAATTCTATTGCTGTAAAATTTGCATGGTTTTGAGTGGTTTTATTGCAAACTTTGCAGTTTTTGTTGATTTATTTTCTTCAGTAAGGTTGTACATAATGGTTCATTACAAATCTTTGGTTAGTGGAGTGCAAAAGTATTCCATATTCTGATAATTGAGTCATCAAATACACAACATTAATTATCTTGTTTTTGTGTCCATCATTAGATAAACTGTTACTAGAAGTATAATTTATGTTACTTAGTAATGATGATGTCTAGACTTAGTACTGTGGTACATATTGTTTGCAGATGATATTATTTTGTTAGATGAGACGTGGAGGAGGAAATGCAAAACTCGAATCTTGGCGGGAAACACTGGAAGTGAAATGTTTTAGGCTTAGTATAGTAAAAATAGAATATATGAAATTTAAGTTTAGTAAGATAGAAAATGACGAGTTGTCTGAACTGAAAGCTTCAGGTATTTAGGATAATTTGTGCAAAAGGATGGAGGGATTGAGAGATGTCTTGCATAGAATACAAGATGGTTGAAATGGAGGAGAGCGTCAGGTGTTCTATGTGATCGTAAAGTATCTTTAAAAAGGAAAGTTTTACAAAACGGTGGTTAGACTTGCTATGTTATATGGAGCTGAATGTTAAGGTATGACTCGAGCACATGAGCAGAAGATGAGAGTTACAAAGATGAGGATGTTAAGGTGAATGTGTAGATATACGATGATAGACAGGATAAGAAATGAGAACATTAAAGAGAAAGTCGGAGTTGTATCTATTGACGGAAAACTCACATGTTTAAGATGGTACGGATATGTACTTAGACGATCAATAAATGCTCTAATTAATCGATGTAGAAATATGACAAATATGCATATCAAACGAGAAAGAGAAGATCAAAAAAATTTGGTTAGCAACAATATAAGATTTATTTAAATATAGATGATAATATAGTAGGGGATAGAGCCCAATGTCATAGAAGGATCCATATAGCCGACTCCACCTAGTAGGATAAGGTTTGATTGTTGTTGTTGTAGTAATGATGACGCTTGCTCATGTGGCAAAACATATGCATTCTCTGGTGCTGATTATTAATGGTTGCCTCGAATGACTCCATGAGTTGTGGTAGTATGAGTTGGTATTGTGACACTATTTAAGGGGAGTAGTAAAGGGTGTTAGTAAAGCCAGCTTAAAGCCAGTGGAAAGTTTAAGGTGAGCTCATTTTTGCCTTTGAAACAAATGTCAACTATTGTCTCATGCTAGCTCATATCCCCCAAGGCTTAGTGCTTCTTGTTGCCTTGGCAGGTACGTTTTTTGCTATTGTAGTTCAGTTAGTTAGAAAGAGGCATTGAAATGTTTTTCTTTTTTTTTCCTAAGAGAACATACTCTAACATCATAAATCAATTAGTTTTATCCCATCATACTTTAGGATAAAGACTCTTTTGCTAACCTACCATGAAGATGTTTGGTGATATTATGAACTAGAGCCATCTTTTGAAGGATTTCATATCTTGACTTTTGGTCGAAATGGTATATATTGGTATTTTAAACCTTGCAAAAAATATATTTAGCTACAGAATTGCCTTTGTTGGAACCAAAGTTTGAAATCTTATTCTGAGTTGGTGTATTGACTCCTAGCTAGAAGGATATGTTGAGCACGAACCTCAGCGAAGGAAGTGGAAGAAGAGCAGAATTGAGGGGGGCAAGGTGGAGCAAGAGAATCGAGGTAAATGAATAAGGTGGACGTAGTCATGGAAGAATTGAGGCTTTGTCATAGATGAGTAAGAGGTGTTTGTTATAGATGAGAAAGAGGAATTGCAAATGAGGAAGAATTTAAGCTTCGCCATGGACATGAAAGAGGCATTTGTCACGGACAAAGAAGAATCAAGGCCGAGGAAGAATTGAGGCTTTGTGGCGAACTTAAAAGAAGCGTTCATTGTGGACAAGAGGAGAGGTGTGTGTTGCAGATGAGGCATTTGTCGCAAATGTGCAAGAATCAAGGCTCGCAAACGCAGGTCGTTGATGAAGGTGGAGGATCAGAATGGGGCACAAACAAGTTAGACTCGAGGCTTCATTGCAAACAAGGAAGAATCAAGGCATTCGTTATGAACGAAGGTCATTGCGAATAGGTTCTCAAGAATGTTTCACAGTCTCAAACGGTTCCACATGTTGATTAGTGGGTAGAATGAGATGTTTTACCCATGTTAGCCAACACAAAATGTCTAATGCTATGGTTGAAAAAAATACATAAATCATTATGGTGTGATTGTAATACTCTATATCCATATCTATATAAAATAGTTTCATTGAGAATAATTCCCTTATCACATGGCATTAGAGCTATCACTAATCCCTTCTCATTGAACATCCACTACATGAGTATTTGTTTATGCGCAACAAAATCTCGAGCGTGCCAGAGTTTCAGTATTTTACTGGAATGATATTGTTTTAGTATTGTGTCGATGTTCTGATGCATGATGTTATTGATAGATTGAAGGTTGAAGGAGCAAAGAGATTAAGTATTAGAAGGAGACATTGTTGTATTGAGTGGTATCGAGTTTCGATAATTTATTGAAACGATACATTTCGATGGTTTCATCATAATGTCAGTGCACGTCCATTGTCTTCACTTCACCTTCACCTTCACCTTCACCTTCACATAGTTGTGAGATCGCACATTTTTCACACCCCATCCGCTTATGCACTTGTTTTCACAAGTAGTTCTTCGGGTCACAATGACCCATTGCATCATTGTTGTCTCTCTAGCGAGCGACTCCTCTCCTCATGAGCGACTCTTCTCTTTGCATCTTCTCGCATTGTCGCTGCCATGTAATCTACTACTACTGCATCTATTTGACAACAAAATTGACTATCACACAAGAGCTCTAATTTAGTCAACCTACCACCCGAATGTGGAATTCCTTTCTCACATTAGAAAAGTTCAATGGTAGAAATTATACGACTTAGACTATGATTGTCATGTGTACTTTATGGGCTAAGGTCAGATAAAACACCTTACTACTCAAGCTCCATTCACCTTTGAAGGGGAGCTTTGGCGCAGTGGTAAAGTTGCTGCCGTGTGACCTGGAGGTCATGGTTTCGAGTCTCGAAAATCGTCTCTTGCAAAGCAGGTAAGGTTGCGTACAATACACCCTTCCCAGGAATCCGCATTGACGAGAGCTTTGTGCACCGTGCTGTCCTTTTTTATGGATGCCCAACTATTGGCTCTTCTATGGTAGTCAGTTGATCCTAATCTCATGAGCATCTTCTATTGTTATCTTTCGAGATACCAAATATGCATACAAGTGAGAATTCTTTATATAGGTGAAATTTCTCAAGGATATGATGTTATTGGTAGCCTATTCTAATTACACCTAGGTCGTTTCTACCTATTATGGATAGTTTGCGCATTAGATGGATATAAGCTACTCATTGCATGATTTCTCTCCTAGTCGCTCGGATTATAGTACCCATGTTGCTCAACTCGGTAATCCTCAACTAACTCAGATGGGTTTAACCATCACAGTCAAGTCATTGAAGAGTATTTTAGATTTCTCCAACTTCAACTCGGGGTCTCTAAGTATATTTGTTGTAATGCATCCATCTTCTCTAATCTTACAACAACGTAGTTCCCTATCTGTGTCATAATAACTAATGCGTCTCACTCATCAGTTAAGCACATACATCGATGATGCTGCCCTTTCACCTATGTTTCATTTGCATACTGGATTTTATAGTCTCGAATTCTCTTTGAGCCGGTTATCTATTAGCAAGCTTACTAAATTGTTAATTCATATTTTATGTCACATTTGTTACTATTCAAGATTTGAGGATTGACCAAGTGATTGATGTAGAATATAAGGCTCATGAACTTTATTAGTTGGATATGCTTGCACGTTCGTCATGAACTTTATTAGTTGGATTTGTTTGCACGTTCATTAAGTCTTTTAACAACAACTGCCCCTCTCTAGATCTATAACAACTTGCTCACCTTAATCTCCACCACTTGAAGCTAATGGTTTCTAGTCTATAGTCCCTTGATTGTGAGTGTTGTCAATTAGGTAAACATGTTAGGTCATCTTTTTTCTAAGAGTGTTCATAAAATGTTTCTGCACCATTTGTTTTGGTTCATTTGGATGTTTGGGGTCCTATCTATGTCAATTCAACTTTTGCTTTTAATTATTTTGTTACCTTTTTATCAATGACTATTGTCAAATGACATGGTCTTTCATAATAAAAGATTGATTTGAATTATTTTCTATATTTTCCACTTGCTATGCTAAAGTTTTTAACTAATTTAGAAGTTTTATTGAAGTTTTATGTAGTAAGGATGTCAATGAATACTTTTTTTCACTTATTCTAATCATATAACTAGATTAGATCTTTTTTCAAAGTTTTACGAAGTGGTGATGTTAAGGAATACTTTTCTCTATGGCTTAAAATCTTCTACCATGTTGGTCGAAATATATCATTTTGATAAATTACTTAAACATAGGTAATATCTCATATGTCACAATGTCAATCATGTCGATGAGCATTTTTTCATGCTAATACTCGACACCTCTTGGTATGCTACAATACAAGATAAAATGAATTGAGATTATGTTGTTATTTTTTTAGTTATCTTCATATAAGATAATGTCAAAATTGTATATTCTATTTGAAAAATAAAATTTGAATTTAATTATATAATTATATAATTGTGTTATCTTCTTCTCTTGTCCTTTTCATTTCCTTCCTATTTCCCCCTCCAATTAGCCACTGGCACCATACATTTTGAATGTCAGCACCATACAAAAATCAATTATGGGCGTCGATGAGTCTTCATAGTTAAATGTTCTCTAAATAGTTCTAGAGATCACTGCAAAGCTCGTTTAGTTGTGAAAAGGGTACACACATCTATGGAGTTGATGATCTAGATACTTTTTCTTCTGCGCCAAGAACATTTGAGTTCGTATATTCCTCCTCTCCCTGACTGCAACTTTTTACTGATTGCTTCATCAGGTTGACATTTAAAAATACCTTTAAGATTTGAAAAAAGTTTATATAGAGCAACCTCTTGTTGATCAGGGGAGATTGACCTTGTGTAAACTAAAGAAATCATTATACAGATTGTAGCAATTTTCAAGAGTGAGTTTGGGAAGTTTAGTTCAACTCTCCTTTAGTATGACATAAATAGGATTGTTACAAACCGTTCACTCTTCTACCTCGTCTCTTATTCAAGGAAGCACATCCTTTTTATTGTGTACGTGAATGACATTATTAGTATCGGTGATACAGTGGAATTACACAATTGGAATTTTATCTTCATTAGCAATTTGGAGCTAAGGATTTAGATGCCACTCACCTACTTTTTGGGTGTAAAAATTGCTCATTTAGAGGGAGATATTTACATTTCACAACATAAGCAGCTACTAGATATGCTTGACGAAACTAGCTTATTGGATTCTAACACGAGATTAGTAATAGGAGAGGAGTCATTGAGTGATCTAGGGAAATACATTGACTTGATAAAATATCTTAGTCACCATATCTAACATCTTATTAGGTATTAGTATGATTAGTTTCTAGATA